>JAHLJT010000631.1:181316312-181335787 GCA_031308135.1 Acheta domesticus | reverse complement strand
CTAATTCCGCCAGCGCCACAGCAAGCAACGGACGCCGGCGGCCCGAGCGGAGCGGTGGCTAGACACAGGCACGGCGGTGCTGCTGCTGCGGCGGCGGATCGCAAATCCGACCCACGTACCACAGGCAAACACTCGAGCGGCGGCGGCGGCGGAGCCTGTGGTTGGTGCGGACACGATGTAGCCGCGGTGGAGGTCGGGGCAGTAGCGGTTGCGACTCGCAGTGGAGAAAGTTGTTATTTTAAGAGGCCAAAGATGTCATAATTTAAGTCCGTTTGTCTTAACTCATTAAACACAAGAGTAGTTCACATTTATTGACGATTTTTCCTTGTGTATTTGATATTTTTATTAATGGCTGTCAGATTAATTTTGTTTTGGTTTTTTCGTGGTAGATTTCTCATGCTTAAGTTTTTATTTGCATTCTCCTATTACTTTTTAAATAACACTTTTATTATTTAGAATTTTTGTTTATAGGTTGACGAAACTCGGAAATTTAATCACAATTTATACAAATGTATAAATAAATGGTACACTCACTATTTCTAGCAGGTTTCGTTCTAATTCGTACACGCGCGGCTGCTCTTTAAATCATGTTTAACAAACTGTTAAGGTGTCTCTTTCTAATAGACTTTATTTATCTGCATTTACATTAATCTTCCGTGACATTGTTCTTAACTAGAATAGAAGATTTGGGAAGTCGGCAATCGGATAAATAAAAAACTATACACAACAATCGTAAACTTTCAGGACATGAATTTGCATTGAAGATAGATATTGAAATATTAGCTTAATGAAACGCTTTGTTTGTAAAACTTTACGTTTACCTAACTACGCTTTGGTTGTAACAAAACTAGGTGCTATAACAGCACGCACTTTTTCGCATTATTGGAAACGTAATATTGAAACATTGCAATTGCTGCGCTATAAATACTTGAACATTGCTCGGCTATAAATACTTGAACACGTCCCATTCAACCTATTCAAACAAAGCGTTTGTGTATCTGCATTAATCCGTTAGTCAGGCAGTAATCATTTCTTACTTTTACAAATGAAACATGCTGGAATAAATGTAAGTGGACCTGGAAGGCGAAAAACTAAAAATATAGATTTTCACTTTATAGTTAATCGTTTATCTTCAATATTTCCCCTTTGAATGAGAATACTTGAATACGAATGAGATACTTGGGGTGACGCGAATACCAGAACATTTTGTTAATTGAGACGGGAAGAAACACGGAAAGTAGTAGCATTCTTAGCATAGCAGGCATTGTTAATTTGTTTGTTGTTCGATCATACACAATTCACGAGTAGGCGCCCATCAGGGACGCAGAGTTGGGGCAGTCATTTAGATGTCAGTAGGATTCAGGTGATAAGAGGAAACGCCGTGGATTTTTGAGAAAGAAGCAGAGGTACCAATCTCGGTCGCGATTAGAAGAACGAAGACGTCACGCGGAGGTTCATCTGGACTGGTTTCTCCGGGGTGACATCCGACATCGCCAAGAGAGCTCACGGTACCATTTTGTTAAATATCAGAGGTCATGATCATAAAAAAAAATATCAGGCAAAATCAAACAATATGTTCAATACACGTTCATCGAATACATTAACTTTTGTTATTTGAAAAAATTAAATACATGGTTATCATTGTGCAACCTAACACGTAATTTAGTGCCACAGTATCAGCAAACTTTCAGATTTCTTGCTACTCTGTACGGAGGGCGGTCGAGTGGCAATTGGCAGAACAGGTAAGCGGATTCCTACTTAAAACCGAACCCAAAGGACTGAGCCAGCACGGCAACGTACGATTAATTAACGTAAAGTTATTTTTACTTGGAATTGTTTCCTGGCGCTCAATTCTCATGGCACTTCGTTAGTTAAAAAAATGTTACACTTATTATTTAAACAATTAGGTAAATTTTAATAATAAAAAACGTGGATGTAAATATTCACTTAAAAAATCATATCAACAATAAAATTTAAAATTTCTTAAAAATACTGCGATAAAACATCTAAAATATAGCCAAGAAACTACAGTAAAAACAATCCTCTAGTTTATACAGTTTGGAAGAAAATGTTCATTAAATATGACATTATAGATATAGGGCCTTCAGGGTCCCCCTTAACTGTTGTAACATTTACAGCACATTATACAGAAAAGCAAGTGTTGGAACAAGCTTACTTAACACATTAATTTACAAGCACGGATTAGGCATAATCTAATATGCGCACCTTGCCATAGTACAGTAATTATGTATCGTACAAGTATATTCTAATTTATTGTAATATATTCTATTTCAATTTCAACACTTAGCCATTCAGCCACGTCACGTTGCGGAAGAGCAACCAGACGCTCGCTTGTAATTCTTGCTAAACGCCTACGGCGCAACCCCTAAGCTAGCTTGCGCGTCGCCTTCTACGAATGTAGAACTTGATATGTTAGCCTCGAACAATTATTACAATTGTCAAAAATTTCAATTTGCTACATAATTATATAACTTGCTTAACCCACCGTTACTCCCGCTGTTTGAAAAAATCTAACAATTCTGGATTATTTAAATAACATTGCCATCTTTCCACACACGGAGATAATGCTCGAGCAATGCCTTCCGGCACGATTCACTCTGCATCCGGTCATCGTTCTTATCAGTTCTGCGAAGGGAAGCAATATGAGAAGGCGTTGATTAGTGCAACGCGTCGTGTTCGATATTTTCTCACGCGCGAGCAAACTGTTTATATTTCTATACGCTTATCACATCCGCTCATCTGACAGTTATACACTCGTTTTTGTGTCTTGATGCTTGCGTACCCCCATACTCCACCTAGGGAGTACATGACCTTGACGTTGGTGGTGGAGCTTGAGTACCCCGATGATCTTGAGAGCTATGCCGGCGGTAGCGTAGCTACTGGTAGGGCTTCCCTTGCCGGACAGGTCGAGAGGGAAGGGTCAGACGAAGTAGTACTCCAGAAGAGGACTGGGGCGCAAGAAGAGAAGAGGACAGTGCGCAGAAGAGGATTACAAAACGACGAATATTACTCGAGGATTTAGGCAGAAATCCTAGCCTACATTTCGATCTAGGGACAAAGATACTGGTATGATCTCGCCAATGGAACTAGTAGATTCCTAAAGAGATCTGAGCAGGACGAGCTCAAAGGCATGGTGACGCCAACCTCCTAGCGAAGTAAAACCTAAACAAAAAATCTGGTCCTCCTAGTAGGGAGTTAGGACGATGGGCTGGCTCCTCATCGTCCATGTAAAAACTATGAAATGCTAAAAGGCCTAATCATGAGAAAACGGACGGAAACCGGAGACGAACTAGGCAAAGGAAATGGATAATGAATATTGGAACATGGAATACTCAAGGTCTGGGAAATAGGTACAAGAGGTAATTAAGTAACTTTAAGATTTAAATATTGATATTGCAAGTTTAAGTGAGACAAAGAAAAAGGGCTCCGGTATAGAAGAGATTGGACCGTATGTTCATATTTGGAGAGGAGTACAAAAAGTTCAGAGGAGTAGTAAAGGGATTTCCATTGTCATAAAAAATAAATTTAGATACCATATTAAAAGTTGGGAAGCTATAGATGAGAGGCTGATTAAAGTAAATTTGGAAAGTTTTAGATACAAAATGACGATTCTTGGAGTGTATGCGCCAAATGAAAATGAAGATTCTAATATTTTGGATGAATTTTATTTAAAACTGGATGGGGTAATCAGTGAATGTGGTAAATAGAGAATGGGTAAATAGAGAACTAATTGTATTGGGAGATTTTAATGCAAGAGTGGGAAAATCTCAAAACTCAAAAGTCGTTGGACAACATGGAGAAGAGGTGGAAAGTTCGAATGGAAGAAGATTGATTCAACTATGTGAACAACATGAACTTATAATTAGAAACGGTCACTTCCAACATAAAGATAAGCATATATTCACTTGAGAAGATAAGGTAAGAGGAAGGAGATTTGTGATCGATTACCTAATCACTAGACAGTATTTAACTGAAAAAGTAATGGACGACAGGGTACACAGAGGCCCAGAATGTAGATCCAACCATTATCTAGTGAATGCCAAAATTATGTTTTAATAGGAAATATAATATAGAGGGTCTTTCACAACCAAGTATAAAATATTTATTTCAAAATAGACTGGATAATTTACTCAATGAAAACATAGTTGGATCAAATAAGGAGATATATGAACATCTCAAATATAGTCTGCATCAAGCGGCTAAAGAAGCACTTGAAGAAATACTTTTAAATAAGAAAAGGACAGGGAGGAGCTATTGGATAACTCAAGACCTGGAGCGGGAAATAGAGGAGAAGAAGATACTGTATGAAAAATGGTTTAGTACCAAGAAAGCGGAAAATAGGGAGGAATATAACATCCAACGATATAGAGTTAGAAACATGATAAGAAAAGAGAAACCACATCATGGGAGCGTAAATGCCAAGAAGTAGAAATGTATATAGGTGGGACAAAAACAAGCGAGATTTGGAAGTTCATAAAACAGGTCAAATCTCCCAAACTGGAAAAAGTCCGCATACAAAGTATATCTGTAAGTAAATGGGAAGACTATTTTAGAACATGATTGAATGAAGGAAGATCAGATTTTCTTGGAACTACAGAAAGGGAAAAGATACCTCCGGCCAGACAAATTACAGTAACAGAAGAGAGGGTCAAGAGATGTATCAAAGAAATGAAAGGTGGTAAGGCTCCGTGTCCAGGGGAAATCCCAATCGAATTGATAAAGAATGGAACACCTTAGGTAGTACGGATGAAGACGAAGCTAATTAATAGCTGTATCAATAAAGGCGATATACCCCAAGACTGGAAAATGGCTTATATAACTCCAATATATAAGAAAGGAAGGAAAGATGTGAGTGAAAATTACAGAGGGATAGCAGTGACAAACACGTTCAGTAAGGTATATGGAAGAATGTTAAGAGAATTAATAGAAGAGGTATACAAGGAGTACGAAGAAGAAGAACAAGGTAGTTTTAGAGCAGGTCGTTATTGCATAGATAACCTGTTTTGTTTGTCCAGGTGATGCAAAAGAAATGGCAAACAGGGAGAGAACTTCATACGGTCTTCCTTGATTTAGCAAAGGCCTATGATAGTGTGCCAGTCATAAAGTTATGGGAAGTTATGAACAAAAGTAATGTAAATAAAATTTTAATAACTGCGGTGAAGGAATTGTACATAGATCAAAAAGGAAAGGTGAAAGTTGGAAAACAGATGACCAAAACATTTCCTATATCAAAGGACTACGGCAAGGATGTTGTCTGTCACTTACCCTCTTTAAATATATGTTAATGCGGTGTTACAAGTATGGAAAAGAAAATGTGCTGGGATGGGAATGCCACTTGATGATAATATAACACTTTATACCCTACAATTCGCTGATGATCAGGTACTGATGGCGCAAGACCAGGAAGATATTGAATACATGACTAGGAAAATAAAACAAGATTATGAGAAATAGGGACTAAGCCTCAATCTAGAGAAAACAGTGTACTGGACACTAGGCAGTACACATGATGTATTGACTATGGAAACTGGAGAAATAATAAGAACAGCAGAGGACATAAAGTACTTGGGAACAACAATAGGGAAACAAGGTATTTATGAAAAGGAATGTGAAACTCGAATAATTAAAGGCAGGAAAATTTTAGGAGCCCTGAATCCAGTGATCTGGGATCCAAAGATAAGCAGAAAAACGAAATTTAGAATATATAAAAGTATGATTGAAAGTGTTGCATTTAACAGAGCAGAAATATGGCAACTTCCAGAACAACAGTAAAGAAAATTGAGAGCCCTGGAAATGGATTTCCTCAGACGAGTTGCAGCAATATCCAGAATGGAAAAAATTAGAAATGAAAGGATTAAGGAAATAATGAATTTACATCATGATATTATAGAGGAAATTGAAAAGAAACAACTCACTTGGTTTGAACATGTACAGCAAATGGAGGAGAAAAGCCTCCCCCGAAGAGAATTAGAATGGCACCAAGTGAAAGGAGGAAATGAGGAAGAACAAGACCAGGGTGGAAAGACCAGATTAGAAAGACCATCGAGAAGTGGAAATTACCTCCTGATGCCTGGAAGAACAGAGAAGACTGGAGAAGATTAGGCGCCGGAAGACCGAAGTAGCGGTTAAAAAACGGCAAGAAGAAGAAGAATGCTTGCGTGAAGATCAGAAAAGCTTAGTATCTCATCTGGATCGTGTTTTTTAGACAAGATTAAGAGATTTTGCAAGAATATCGTCCGCTGTCCCTTCGCTGTAGTTTCAATTACTTAGTTTTGTTTTCTCTTTAGAATAATCTTATGACGGGGAGCAACGAAGAGAGAAAAGAAGATGCGCTTTTTTGTCCAAAGAGGCAAACCAGGTTCACGCATAAATCTTCACTTAACATAGAATGCGGTAAAATAATCTACAAATCAATAATTAGACCCTCTCTAACCAGTGCGAGCCCCGTTTGGGTGTCTAAGAAAAATAACCAAAGCTCCGTGGTTTATAAGTAACGAACAACTGCATGGAGAATTAAAAATATAATATATTAAAGACAACATAATCAAAATTTCAAAAAACTTTTATGAATTACTACCAAAATTCCCAACCACACCAACTTACCATTTAGGTAAAAATTACAGCCAACCACAGAAAATTCATTCACGCTACCCTAAAGACATTTTCAAGCCTCCCTAACTAACCAAAAATATAAACTGTTGCTCTCTCTCTCTCTCTCTCTCTATTACACTCTCGCATACACAACAATACCAACTCATTTTTACTTTCCCGTATGCGTACGTATACACGGAGTGATATACGTAGCATAGGGAAAGTTATGTAATGCTGCGCGAAAAAAATGGCATATTTTTGGCAGAAAAAAATTAATTGCCGGGCCGTGAAAACAAAGAAGTGGATAAACCCAGTTGCTAAATTAAGAAAAAAAATCCCCTAACACGGGGTGTATGCAGAAACCCTGTTTTCTAGGTTCTTGATATCGAAAAACCAATTGACAGAAAAACGTCCGTCTGTCCGTCCGTCTGTCCGTCCGTCTGTCCGTCCGTCTGTCCGTCCGTCTGTCCGTCCGTCTGTCCGTCCGTCTGTCCGTCCGTCTGTCCGTCCGTCTGTCCGTCCGTCTGTCCGTCCGTCTGTCCGTCCGTCTGTCCGTCCGTCTGTCCGTCCGTCTGCCCGTCCGTCTGTCTGTCCGTCCGTCTGTCCGTCCGTCTGTCTGTCTGTCTGTCCGTCCGTCTGTCTGTCTGTCCGTCCGTCTGTCTGTCCGTCCGTCCGTCCGTCTATCTGTTTGTCCGTCTGTAAACACTGCTAGCGCCTAAACCATACGTACGATTTCTTCCAAAATGGATATTCCCCGATCGATCTGGTTCTAGTCAAACCTTTGAGATTTTGAAAAAGATTCTTCGAAATTTGGGGGTACTTTATATGAAGCTTCCCGGACATTTTCAAAATTTTCTCAAAAACGGCTCCAAATTTTTTCTTTAAATTTTTTGTATGAATAGAGCAAAATACACTCATTAACATGGCATAGGTCCGATTTTCACGGATAACTCGAAATTTTCGAAAATTTTGAAAGTTTGACTTTTTTTCGGCGTCTTTCTCCAGCTACAAAATTGAAGATAGAGATTTTTTCTTAAAATAAAATTTGTTTTGCATATTGAGTTCTTTCATAAAGGTCATGTAAATGTTTTTCAAAATTTTAGTAATTTTCGTGCAATATGTGCAATTTTAAAAAATTACAAAAACAAGATTTTCTCAAAAACGGCTCCAAATGTTTTCTTTGAACTTTTGGTAGGGATAGTGGTAAATATACTCTATCAATGACATAAAAGCCATATTAGTCTTTTAGTTGGTGTTTTCAAAAATTACAAAGATTTAATTTTTTTACTTGTCTCTCACGTCGTTAATATTTACATTATCGGCGATTTTTTCACATTATTATATTTACGAGTATATATGCTTTAAATAATGTCAAGTAAAGTTTCTCGAAACACAACCGTTTTCTGTGAAACGTAGCTCAAAATTTCGGCATTTTGCTCAAACGCCATTTTCTCATATATGGCTGCAAATTTTTTCTTGAACTTGATTTATTGATTTTCTTGATTTTGATTTATTTTTTTGTTTTTTCAAAAATTATATAATTGTAATTTTTTTGAATGATCTCTGACATCTTTAATATGCACATCACCAGCAATTTGTAAACATTATTATATTTGTAAGTGCAGGTGCTTAAAATAACTTCAAATAAAGTATTTTGAAAACTTAAACATTTTCTGTGAAAATGAGCTTCAACCACATCATCTCGATACCTTGTAGAGAACGTTATTTTAAAGGATAATGAAAGAGAAACGAGTAATCCGGAAAAAGTTGCCAATCTCTTCAACAAACACTTTTCCAGAATTGCGTCTGATCTCACGAAGGGACTAAAATCACAAAATTCAACATTTTACACTTCCCAAAAAATTTCAGATACGATGTTTATTCCCGAAACTTCTCCCAACGAAATCCTCAGAATAGTCAGTAAACTAAAAAATAAATATTCATCTGGTTTAGATGAATTTCCGGATTGTTTATTAAAACTTGTGCACCTGCCTTTATACATCCGTTAACTCACATTTTCAATGCTTCTTTATGTACAGGAATATTTCCAGATATTTTCAAAACAGCAAAAATTAAGCCACTTTTTAAAAAAGGGAACAAAAATGATATTCAAAATTACCGGCCAATTTCTCTTTTGTCAGTTTTCTCAAAAATATTAGAAAGGCTTTTCTACTTACGAATGGAAACATTTCTCAGGAAAACAGAGCGTTTTCAGACTCACAACACGGTTTTAGAAAATCAAAATCTACGGAAACTGCCATTTTTTCTTTTCTCAAAGATGTTGCTTCATCAATAGACCAAAATGAAGTACCCATTGGAATATTCTTAGATCTGTCGAAAGCTTTTGACGTTATTGACCATAAGATCTTGCTCTCAAAATTACCTTCGTATGGAATTCGTGGTATTGCCCTAGATTGGATAACTTCTTACCTTAAACATCGGACTCAAAGAGTAGAAATACCATACTGGCAGGAAAGGACATTACATACTTATATTTCCAATTCTTTGCCAATTGTGCATGGGGTCCCGCAAGGTTCGATCTTAGGTCCTATTCTCTTTCTGTTATATGTAAACGATATGCCCTCGTCTATTAAAAATGGAAGAACGGTTCTGTTTGCTGATGACACGAATGTTCTTTGCAAAAAAGAAGCAGTAAATAGTACAATTTCAGAAGTTTCAAATTGGTTTAATAATAACAAATTAATTGTTAACGAAAGAAAAACTGTTTCAATGCATTTTGCATCTCAAATCGGAAATCGCATGTTCCATTGAAAATGAACAATATGCAATTAGCTGATGTTGAGGCAACAAAATTTTTAGGTCTTTCAATTCAATCAAACCTCAAATGGAATGTACATATAACAGAATTAAACACTAAATTAAGTTCATTATGCTATGCATTCAGAATTCTTTCAAATTCTGTCAGCCTTCATGCAGCTCGTTGCGTTTATTTTGCAAATGTGCATTCCCGCCTGAGATATGGCATAATATTCTGGGGAAGCTCATCCTGTAGTATTCAGACCTTCAGATTGCAAAAGAAAATTATTCGAATAATGAAAAAATGCCTTCCACGTGATTCCTGCAAGCCTCTTTTCATTGAGCTGGGAATCCTACCATTGCCTTGTCTATTTATTTACGAATCTGTAATATTTGTCAAAAATGACCTACTTAACGGAGGGAACATATTTTCATGCAATATTGATATTTATAATTACAACACACGCCGTAGAAATCACGTGCATCAAGTGTCAGTATCAACAGCTCAGTACAAGAAATCAACATACAATACATGTACGTTACTTTACAACGCATTGCCAGATGACATAAAACAATTAAAGTCGGTATACAAATTTAAGTTAAAAGTAAAATCTTTTCTGCTGCAAAACTGTTTCTATACAATTAGAGACTATACTGATCGTGAAAAAGAAAAATAATGTTTAATGTAACAAAACAAAGATATATAATGAATTAGTTTATGTTTGGATTGTATACATTTAAAAAAATATTTAATACGCCTGTAACAAGTAATGTACTTCAGCTTCCGGGTCAATGACCCCCATCTCGATCAGGTTTTTGTCCAGTTTCCCTGATACATTGAGCAAATGCTGAGATGGCCCCTTGTTTTGCTTCTGGACGTAAATGTAGCTTCACTGTACGCACGTTTTGTTGAGCACTCCTTTTGCTTGTAGTTCATTTACAGTTAAAAATTGATTTCTATAACTCGGGAACAAACATTTTTCAAATATCTTTATTTTCTAAATAATTATTTTCTAAAATAATTGTTTTCTAAATTCATTTTTGCTTTTTTTTTTTTTTTTTTTTTTTTTTAAATTCTGGCCCTCAAGAAAATGTGCGCAGATAAATTTCTTTCCCCCACACGTCATATACAGTTTTTACTGTTTTTTGACAAATAAATAAATAAATAAATAAATAAATAAATTTCGCATTTTTAGTAGCGCTAAAACGCCATTTTCTGTTGAACGGCACATAATTTTTAAAAGAAAATTGCCATTTATGACTAGGTTTTTGTGTTCTTTAATATTCTAAAATTAATGTTTCCGTTCTACCAATAGGAAACCGAAATATTAAGAAAATGACAAAAAAATGTACTTTTGGCGGTAATAGATCACAGCTGGCAAGAAAGAGTTTATGGCAATTCCGAATAGCTAAAACACAAGGAAATAGAAAACTAATACGGGAAAGTCTGTGCCATTCTGTAGCACCACTAGTTTTTTCTAACAAACTTCTACATAAAGAGTATTGACAGACCTGAGGATGGTTCATTTTAAAACGTTATGTAATTGTATATAAACGCCCTTGAATTGTTGATAATGGTTCACTGGAGGAGACTTGCAAGGATGAGGTGTGAAGATGGTGTTGGTAATATGGCGCGGCTAAAGGAATGTGTGTGGTAAAAAACTATAAGTGTGTATAGAAAATGTGGGGTGGATCGTGGTTAGAAACGAAAGATGCAGAGAATATACCCTGATGAAGGCTGAAGAAAAGCCGAAACGTTGGCAGGTTAAAAAATGGTTTTGTCAATGACCTACTCTCAAGAATCATTCCATAATATTGTATTTATTACACCAGTTAAACACACACTCGTGTAGTAGCTGATGAGGACTGTGAAAAGTTCAAGGTAAGACAATGGTTATTTTCACTATTAAAATTAGTGTGTTATGTCAAGGAGAATTTTGAAATGCACATAGGATTTGGGGAGAGAGATATGGTGCCAATTGCTCAAAATCAAATTTCAAGTAATGTTGCTAATGTCACCAATCAACTGTTATAAACAGGTTAGAAAAAAATGAAACGATATTAAAGTTAATGTTCCAGAAAAAGTATGAGAAATTACCATTCATTTCTAAAGCCATGCTTCATTAAAAAAGATCACCATTTGCTGTGCTGGAGTTTTCTTGGTTTCCAAAGAAACATTCTTAGGAAGCACTCTCTTTTAAAAATTGTTTTACTCTCACTCACATGAGCTTACCTGTTTTCCGTCCCCCAAAACAAGTAAAACCATTGTGCTTTTCCTACACACGCTAGGTCTGGATGCCTTAAAAATGTAATGCTTCATCACCTGGAATCTCTGAAAAGAAAGTGTTTTATAGAATTATCAAGACCCACATAAAAAATAATTCATGGTACTTCACACAAAACACTACAAAATAAACTGATTATTATATATATTAAAAAATTCTAAAATGACAAACTAATTAAAAATTCTAAATGATTATCTGAAACAAACTAGATTTATTTTATTGAAAATTAGAAATTGTAACCTTTGTAAAATTTTCAATGTCAGTAACTGGATGTGTCTTTTTCAGCGGCCTTTATAGTTGTGGTCAGAGCTTAATGTTTTTTTAATAATAAATTATTGTTTCAACAGACTTCACACCCACCTGTAAACGTACAGAAAGTTGAAAAAAGAAAATGGGATTTATTACTATTAATGCATAACAAATGATAATTAATAGTTGTAGATAATAACTATTACCAATAACTATTTTAATTATGAAAATTACACCTGTCAGTTTTAAAAGATTAGATTTAAAAAAATCTTACCTGTAGTAATTTTGCCATAGTAATTTGTCAAACAAGTATGAGTGACATGGATGCCTTCTTCCATTCATTCCCTCCACAATCCACAAAATAAATTTCAAATTCTTTTTTCACGAGAACTTTGAATTCGCTTTAACCTCAAACACAAAATACTTGAAATAATCCCATTTGTAGTTGGTCTATCCATTAATTTTTATTATTACGCCTTCCTTCGTCTTCCTTTGGAGGGGAAGTAAAGCCGGCTGTCCCATGTTAGTAGATTTACTTGCATATAAAAGATCAAGCCTAAATGACGCCTCTGAGCTAAATTCAAAAATCGCCTGTTTCGTCGCCCGTTAATACCTTCTTTCTCCGCTAGTTGGTGAAAGGGGCGTAGTGAAATTTGCATGATCAGGCGGAAGAGCGGGCCTGATGGCCTGAGTCTCGTTACGTAAAATAAGGCATTAACTTAACTAACTTCACTTAACTGAATAAGAAAGCGAATCTTTACTACTAAAATCTAACTCCTCTGTGATAATTGATGAAAACAATTGGAAAATAATAAATAAAAATAATAAACGCGTAATACTAAATTAATAAAGTAAACGAAATCACTTAATGCAGATTTATGAAAAAAACAAATCGCAAAATGAGAATCGTGTGCAACAATACCAAACTAGTGCAGTATAATACAACATAATTGGCTTGAATATTGACGGAATCTACGGCAGTATAATGACAGTATAATTCCGTATAATACGGAAGTAAGTGACATTTTTCAAAAGTATTTACGTTAGCTGGCCAGCACTATACCCGGTGGTTATTTTCAGTCTACGGCACCATAATTTTCTTCCAGAAGGATGGCACCCTAACTGTTGACAAACGAGCAATATGAAATGAAAATCGTGTGGGTTGTGAACATAGAGCTAAAAATACACGGAGGTGTCCTTACCTATCTCTGCAATGTTCAGAAAGTGAAGCCAGTCCGTTCTACTGCTGTGCCCCAATCACGTCACGTCCATACGTCATTAGCTGCATGTGACGTAGGAGTATGCAGGCCGACTATGACCTTGTACGACAGCCATCTTGCTTTAGTTTATGCTATGATTGTGCTAGAGTTTCATTCCGCGCCGCAAATATCGACAACTTCATATTTAAATTATTACTGTACATAAAATCCAGAATATGGATTTTTAATGGTGTTATCGAAACGACGGGGAAATTGTGACTCGAAACGGGAAACCGAGTATCAGTGTTTCTGGCTGTGAAAGAAATGGACATGCGCCAAAAGAAGACGAAATTTTCTACGAAATCATCATTTTAAGGTAGGGAAACGTTTGTAATTGATTTGAGAGCAATAATGTGGAAATAATTTAAAATAAATGACTAGACGTTGACAATTATAGAACACAAATTTCAATTAAAAATTGTAAACAGCAAAAGACTTTCTTATCAATCGAATAAGTTTCGTCCAATTTCTCTTGACTTACTGAGCAAATGCTGATACAATCCCTTGTTCTGCGTCTAGAAATAAATGTAGATTTCTTTCCCCGCAGTGACGATCAGATTAAACGGTCATTTTTTACAGTAAATAAATGCATCATCAGATTAAATATCATCGTGATTGAAGGTTATGATGTTATGTTTGATTATTTTACTGTCATGGTTTCAACATACGCTGAAAATGTGATGAATGCAAGGAAAATAGGAATGATAAAGGTCTATTAAGTGATGTTATTAAATACTGTTAGGATGAATAATTATATTACAAATTTTTAACGAAAATGCTTTAACAATTTTCATTATTTATAACGTACATTAAATTTTTATAGTTTTGTGAAGCACATTTTCGTCCAGAAGATATCCAACAAATTCCTGAGTACTATGACGAGAACGCAAAGAAACAATAAACATCACTAGGAAAATGGAAATTAAAATATGGTACAATGCCATCAGTATTTTCAAATTGTTCTAAATATTTATCGTCAGTAGCAACATTAAGAGAGAGTGTTTTAAGTATCAAAATCTGCAACGTGTAGTTAATGACGGCCTTTCATTGAAAGCGAATGCAAGAACAAATTTTGACTTGAAAATTTTCAGAATGTGATCAGTGTGTGGCATTGTGACAATTCATTGCAGTGAAGAGTAAAGTGCCACATTTGTATTAATGTAACACGAGAAATAAATTTTATACTGTAAATTATTGTTTGTTTAAAATATATAAGAAACTGGTGAAACTACTTTTTGGGTTCCTTGTTGTGTTGCAGTTTACTCCTTAATGTGTTTTCATATCTCTTTCTCAATCCACACATTTGAATATTTAAATTATTGGGAAAGAGAGATTAATTTAACTTAGTACTGGAATTTGTAGGAAGTAATATTCATGCAGTAATCATTTTAATATGTAATGGCATACACATTTGAACACCCAATCCTTGCTTGATTTCGCTCCCTCAAACACAGAATGGATTGTACGGAAAGAAATGCTATTTATAGGCAATAATTTATTTTACTGATTTTCTATAATTAGGAGGAAACGAACTGCTGCAAATTCTGGATGGAAACTAGCTATTCTAAACAAGGTTTTTAATATTAAAAACGATGCCAAACAACACAACTGAACCCGATCACAACTAATCAAGCGACAGAGCACTCGCGCGGTTTGTTTATGCCACAAGCTTTCTGGGTGCAGCAATATGGCGGAGGTGGCTTCAAGTTTATGACGTCACGCCATCTCCATGTATTCTTAGCTTCATGGTTGTGAATTTGTGAGATTTGAAGTATGTCATTATGAAGGTATTTTTTTACAGTAAATTTGTAAATTGCCTTGAAACATTGAATTTGAAGAATTTTAAAATGAATTAGAAGAAAAAAAGAACTAAGTGGTAAAATTTAAGTGGTTAGTTCGCAACACACACTAAACATCTCAAATGAACAAAGAGGACTCTGAACCGAAGAAAAAAAGAAAAGTCAAATAACCGAAGGATGTTTAAAGCGTCGGCAACGCCATATTCAACTAGTACGTACGTATACGGGAAAGTAAAAATGCAGAAGGATCGTAAGCGCCTTTTTACTGCAAAACCAAGATCAATTAAATCAGGAGCGCTCCATAAAAAATTAAGTCGTTTGGTAACTCTACTTCTATAGCATTCGTGCACACTTTTAAAAAGAAACATTCTAA
Source organism: Acheta domesticus (assembly GCA_031308135.1). Taxonomy (NCBI): domain Eukaryota; kingdom Metazoa; phylum Arthropoda; class Insecta; order Orthoptera; family Gryllidae; genus Acheta; species Acheta domesticus. The sequence continues at coordinate 181,320,453 of JAHLJT010000631.1, read as the reverse complement.
ATAAAGTGTTTTTCGAGAGCATAAACGTGTTATGACTAAAAGCTATATTGATTGCAGAAATCAATTACCATTTAGAAGATTGGATATCAGTGAGTTCATAGAGGATATAGAGACAGATGTGTCTACAAAGGTTTTCATAAAGGATTTTATACAATGGCGTTTATTAATGTATATGTACTCTTGCTAATTTTGTGTATGCTGCCTTGTAAATTTTACTGTATTTATTTATTTCCTTTAAAAAAGCTTGTTATTCTAAGTGATATTCATAATGAAAACACAGGAAAGTGCCAAACGGAACAACTTAATTTTATTCGCAATTACAGTGATTTCAGTAGAGCACACTTTGACACCATCTTGTTCTACTTTTGGAATAACAAAACTGGAAAAATGATATATGATGGTCCAATTCATCTCTTGTTTAATACATTTGAAAGGAAATCAGGAGTGCAGTTGAAGCGTGTCAAACCTTCCCTGGCTACATTTGGCGCAAGTACAAACGGAATGTACAACGGTGAGTTAGGCCTTATTCAAAACTCTACAGTGGACATATCAGCCAACGTCTATTACTACCTTCACGATCTACATCAATTTGGAAACTTCACCGTTCCTGTGTTGGCGAGCCCGCTCTGCATCGCAGTTCGTCGCGCCCTCTCCGTGCCCTTCTCGCAAGTGTTGCTCCTTCCCTTCACGCGGCTCACTTGGACGTGCCTTTTGATTTCGCTGTGCGCATCCATCCCTGCTTTCTTCACCGTCTACTCCTCTGTGTCCAGTGGAGGGCACCGAAGCGGGAGATGGTCGGCGCTCACCCTCAGCGCCCTGGACGTGACGGTGGTGACCTGCGCGGGCGCATGCAGCCGCGCTGCAGCTTCTCTGCCCAGCCGCATCCTGCTGGGAGCGCTGCTGCTGTTCTCGCTGGTGCTCAGCAACGCCTACACGGGCCAGCTGCTGGGCTTCCTGACGGCGCCGCCGCGTCTCGCCGACCTCCAAACGTTGGAAGATGTCGCGCGCGTGCTCGATCGTGTATACGCGTTTGCCGTCCCACCGAACATGTTTAATAACTCGAATTCTCCGCAAGCGGTAAAAGATATCAGACAGAAACTGAATATAATGAAAGTCCACGACATCACTAATATCGTGCGTAAAATTACTCACGAGAACAATGTTGGGGTGCTGTTGCCCAGGAGTATTTACTCCTACTTCTCCAGCTCTGAAGCGCTCACCGAGGACGAGCGGATGCTGCATCTCGTCCCGGAGTGCTTGAATTCGCCCGGGCTCTTCACCTTCTTGGTGAGCAAGAACTCCCCGCTGTTGCCTTTGTTCAGTGACGTGGTGCGGCGCTCGGTGGAAGCAGGGCTATACGAGCACTGGGAGCGAGCGCAGCGACACCGCATGGCCGCCAACGGAGTGATCGTCGTCGAGGGCCCTTCAGGGCCTGCCAATGCTCCTCGGCCCCTCCGGGTGAAGCAAATGGCTGGCGCAGCCAACGTGTTGGCCATCGGACTGGGCGTCGCCGCAGCTGCCTTCCTCGTAGAAGTGTTGCTGAAGAGGGTATGGACTCCGTGTGGTATACTACACCGCACAAAAACTTGCTCTACCAGGAGACGTTAACCCCGGGGTGGCACCTTAGCTTTCGCTTTTATCCTCACTCTGCGCCGACGCACAAGTACGCCGACAGGCTGGTCCCGGATCCCGTCGGAACGCAGTTTGCCCTCACGGCAACCTCCCCATTGAGGCCTGCGTCGGGCCGTTCTGCCTTTCAGAACTATCTACCCAAGCTAGTACTGGAGTCAAAACTATGCGCTACTCACCTACCCCGGGACAAGTCCGGCTCCTTTGCCCAGAGTATCGCGTTACTGCCACGACGAAGCCAAGTGCCCAACTGCCCCGGGTCGAAACCCAGAGACTCGGGGCTCCCAACCCGTCTCCTCACTGCCTCCCCCTCGAGGCTATCGACCTGAGTCGGCCGGAACCTGGGCAACCCGGACAGGGAGGATCTGTGGGTTTGGAATACGTCGCCACGCTACACAGGGGATGCCAGCCAACGCATTCCATGCCTAATCCCGCCCAAGGGTTGGCAGCAAGGCACTTACCACTGAGGACGGAGCTCACCTTATCGACTTGAGTCGCCCCGTAAAGCTCAGGGCCAGGGTGGTCGCTTGCATAACCTCACCAGAAACCACCATTACCTACGCAATCGTGGCCCCCTTGCAAAGGGCGCCGAAAACGCGTTTCAGACAATGGAGGATGAAATAATCGGGCCCAGCCTCGTATTCAGAGACCTAAACCTCTCAACGGTGACATGAAACATTTTGAGTGGAAATTGTGATGCAGTGTTGTTGACGTAATTAAATGGAGTAATGATATATGTCAAAAAACTATGCCATTGGGAGATGAGTACACAGCTAATTCTAGTTGTATTTTGTTTGTTAGATAGACAAAGTGTGAAGGAGTTGTATGGCATACCGAAGCGGCATCTTGAACTGTCCACCATACTGAATTGAACGTGTCATTTTTATGACCACTTGGATTATGACCTCAAAGCTATTTGTGTGGTCTAATGGTAGAAAACTCTTTTTCATTGCCGATTATGACCACTCCAAATTACAATAAATACCCTGTATGAAAGAAATGATCATATAACTACAACACCTTTAATACAACATATTTGCTACTAACAATCAAAAAAATAATCCTATGCTCTTTTTAATAGTTGACAAATTTTTAAGACAAATTTCTTATCTTAATTTTTCCCCCTTCTATAACCACACATTTACATAATAGAAACAAAAATATTTATTGTATTGTCTTTTTAGATAGATTTATTACAGTTCACTTTGAGATAATGTTTGGTGGAAAACGTAATAACAATTAGAATTTGAACAATTAAAACCAGTTACTCTTAGAATTACCATTAGAATTAGATATCCTAGTTTTAATTAATTTCTAGTTATCTCTAAATTGACTTCTAGTTTAACTAACACTTCACTTCACTACACTACACTTCACTGTATAACGGATATAATAATAATAATAATAATAATAATAATAATAAATATAACAAAAACTATGTAAGCAATAATAATAAGTTAAAATTTACACCAAAGCTAAAACCAGTGTTGACAATGATGATATGTCAGTAATAACAATAACAATAATAATAATAATAATAGTGTGATATACCAAAATATTATATATTTTTTTCAATAACATTTGCTGTAAATGGGTTGGATAAAAGGATCTGCAAATGGCGATATGCAGCCTTAGCAACGCCGGCATAGTGGTTGGCAAGGTAAATAAACTGCATTCAGGCGTTGAATAGGTGGGGGCGCTGGCTAGATAGACAGATAAAATAATGTGGGATTGGTCTGAAAAGGAATGACTGTCGAGGGCGTGGCTACTTGGTTTGATAAGAGGGGGATGGATTGGCTAAGGGAGAATAGACTGTCAAATTTTGTCGTTTTGTTTCAAAAAAGAGGAACGAAGGACGGATACCGAAGCGTTGAGGCCAAAAAACGGCGGAGAACAGGACATTCTGATATTGGTCGTCGAGTAGTACAGATCGCTCGCGAGTATAATATTAGTGAAGCGGGACTTGTAAGTTTTGAGTGTGACTTAATAGTTCTTTTCGGACTCTGAAAGTTAAAGTGCAGAAGTGAATTCGCGTAGAACTTGGAAAGTTTCTTTCATATTGCGGTGTTGGACTTTTACCACTAGTTGGGGAAGACTAGAAACTCTGAATATCACGTAAGAACCGGTAGATATTCTAGGCAGTGAGGGCTGGATGCGTCGGCAGCGTCGCAAGATTAGAAGAAAGACAGACTTGGGATCATCTGCAGTCAAGTGGGAAGATACTACGGACCGTCGTCGATCAAGACGTTAGATAAGTACTGCAGTACAAAAGTTTTATCTAAAAAGGTCATGACCTAGAACAATTGTCAAAATTATTAAATAAATTGTTGAATTTTTCTTTTGGATATGAAAAGATTTTCATTTGGTCAATCACAATTGTTAAGTAGTTAGAAATAGATAATTATTCCTTTTCAGATTCCTCGCCATACTGTATAGTTGGCAGATCAAGTAATCGGCTATCTAGGCGATAGCGATTATCCATAACGGGACCCATTGACCCAGCTAGCCGGAC
>JAHLJT010000631.1:181171862-181315312 GCA_031308135.1 Acheta domesticus | reverse complement strand
TGGCATGAATGAATGCGAGTGCATGCTAGTGGTTTTACAGTTAAAACACAATGTGGAATTTATTGGATGTAGATCCCGGACGATCTCCCAGGTTAATGAAGGATGATAAAAAGAGTATGTGGGTATCACTGATGAATAGGGGCGGATTTTAATGAAATGTCATTTTTTTCCTTCAGTTTAGAACAAAGCATTTCAGTATAAAGATTAATTTATGTTATGACAAAAGCAATTGATTCATTTTTATTTGGCTTTTTTCAAGTCATATTTTCCTTTTTCCATCATTTTAAAGTAGTTTTCGTTGATTTCATCGATTTTAATATCTTTTTAATGGTACTTGCTACAAATAAATATTTACGAGATGCAACAAATGTTCTTTATATAATTACTCAGTAGTCCATTCGATTTCTTTACCCAGACTTGTAATGTCAGCCGTTGTAAGTTTGTAATCTCAAGTTCCTTTGACGGGTTTCAGCGCCGTTGTCGGGTCAGCTGATTTCGGGATAATTAGACAGAGATATCCTGGTAAAAAACAGTCCAAACCAAAAGTTTGCAAGCTGACTTCACTTGAACGAAGGAAGAAGCCTCGATTACTCAGTGTTCCAGCAGTTTCAGTTGTTCCTCTGAACTGGTGTTCAGAGGAACAACTGAACATTGATCAAAGTTTTTAGGACATTTTTCTCTGCTTTTAGGGGGCATTCTAAAAACGTTTTAAGAGCATTTTAATATTTTTATTTTATTTTTGGCGTTTGTTCACCAAAATCTGCTCCTACTGATGAATATCTATTATTTACATAATTAGTCCGCTTTACTCAACACAACTTATTAAAGTAACATCATCTCCACAACATTGGTTTTCGCTTAACGCCATTCCTGCTTCTATAGGTATTAACACTACGAATATAATTGCAGACAACATTAAACTTGTACGCCTGTCAACGCTTTGCTTTCGCAGCGTTTAACATAGTAATTAAATTAACCAGTCCCCTACCACGAGAGGTTCAATGGACGGAACTCAGTGTATTGTTTTCCTTCTATCTTTGTGTAGGTAAAGAGTTAGTTTCATCATTTAATACTTTATTATTAGAAAGTTTCCTAACCTAAATAATTGTTTGGTTTTACAATGCTTATCGGATATTCACAACATCGGAACAATCGTTGAAAAAACTCCATTTTCTTTCAGCCAGGCCTGCATAAAACCTCCTTTCCATTTTATTTTATTATCTGTAGTTGTAGAGAATCTTTATGGACTTGAAACAACATAGAGGATGTTGAACTAGTTCTTCAAAAGGACGTGGGCGTCTGTGTCCCTGCGGACAGCTACAGAGAATCTTCAAATGCGGGCCCTTGTCATACATCAAAAAATGAAAATATGATAATACAAATTAGGAGAAAATGATGATGATACATTGATAAATACATAAATATACAATACCGCATGCATAATTGAACGTGTGCTTACGTTTACGGATCTGTAAGCATCTGTCTGCATTGATTTCTGACGGTTTTGCAGTCTATTTAGTCATTTCTAAAGCCAGCTCAATTGCCAGTCAGATTGCCTATGACATTATAGTTATCCACATTGATGACTTCAAAAATATTTTATTCTTAGAAACATGGAAACAATTGTTTGATTAACAAACGTCGATGTACGTTGACGAAATGATATCGTTGGTGTAATTATTTACTGCGAACTTAATTCGCTTTCATTTAATACATTTTGACAGGTCATATGCTAGAGTACGTGAAAAGTGAGGATTACAACTCTGATTATCAAATAACCCGGCAACTCTAGTGAGAGAATCGAGTAGTTGATGTACTCTCCACCTATATAGCGAAGCAATTAGGTTCAAACGGGAGAATGCCATGAAGAGAGAGGTTCGTAGCGGAAGAGCGGGACCTAAATCTCCCCGTTGAAAATGAGGACAAAACTCGGGGGTACAAGGTTAGGGGCGCTAGAATCGCCGGGAACAGCTGTTGGTGAGTCTCGTCACTTGGTAAGCTACAAATGTGACGCATTTTGAGAAATACAAATGTGTGTGTATGAAGTACTTACAACAATAATGGAAACATCGGTGGCATCTGCAACGCGCGTCTTTTCCATCTAGTGCGCCTACTTGTGTCTCGCTAGCCCCGCTTGGCTCACGAATCATGTCAATATCGTTGGCAGCAGATTGTCTTTTAGCTCTAGCAGGTGGAAGAATGTAACGCGCCATTGTATTTTGTCACCAGTTTTATGAGAATTGAAGGGTCTTGCGGAAGAGCTCATTTGCATAGGAAGTTTCACAAGATACAACGTTCACACAACAGTGGCATAGATTTGCGTCCGGTGAGGATCCAGGCTATTTTTGTTCGAATGCAATGTGCAGTATAAGGATTGATATTATTATTTTAGAACTGTAAAGGAGTAATAGAAACGTGCTATGTGTTCGTGTGCACGAAATGAAGTGCGTACGTGGTAATACGAAATACTTCTTTCAATCTTGAAGATCATATAGATCTCGCGGATTTTTACCGGCTTAGGTGGCTCAGGGCATTGTTTGCTTTCACTTCAAGATTAGTGCAATTGAGATAATAATATGAAGATAATATAAAGATACAAAATTAGTGAAGCTGTATTGAGTTACAGGTGATTCTTTTGTTTTAGTATTATTTGAATTGTTGCAGTTGAATTATTCCTTGGAATGTCTTAGGATGATGACATAAAACTATATTAATTGTATATTTTTGGATTAATTAAAAAAACTGATAAAAAGAACGATATTTCGAACCCAAAGGAAAAGAGAGAAACGTCCCATTTCCGGAAACTTTGACTTATCAAGGAGATACAACCGAAAGGAATGTCAGGAAACCGTGTTTCATGGAAGCAACTGCCTTCTTTCGTACTCTATTGCAAATGCGCATATTTAATTGAACGAAGGAGTACTTATTAACATTTATGAGATGATGAACAAGTTTCAATGTTCTCTCAAACTCTACGTGAAGGAAAAAAATTCACCGAAAATATTACACATACACACAGACACACACACACACACACACACACACACACACACACACACAACGAAACGATTGCTTTCAGACGTGTGCCAAACAACTCCAATATTTTTAACATATACTTTCCTCAAAGGTTTTGTGAATAATAAAAGCGCATATATAATAATAAGCACAAATTCAGAGTTAATAAACATTGAAACTGAACTTAGACATTTCTAAAAAGAAAAAAGGCAATAAAAGAAGTTTAAAACATTAAAGTAATTATGTATTTCAGCCTACTGATAATCTTGAATCCTACGAAGAATTTGCATATAGAATTACGGACACTAAAGGAAGTCAATCAGATGCAATTTATATGAATTTTAAACTGAAAACACGTAATGATTTATTATTAACATTTTAAAAATAACATGATAAAATTTTAATGCCAGATACTGAGGCATAGCACCAGTAAGCAATGAATCGTGAATTGTGTAGATTTCAAGCAAAAATTTTACGTTATATTTAAATGCCAAATACTAATACAAAAACTTTACCGTCCTGCGTTCACGAGTCGTCTGCCCACCGACGTTATGAGAGATAACGCTTATCTGCCGTTCACCTCTCTAGGCTTCGTTCTCTGTTTTCTCTCACTGTTCTTGCAACAATATCTATGAAATATACTATATTCTGATGCGTGGCAGATCTATTTTGAATACTTCCTTCTTCACCACTTATAATTTATTTACCTGAACTCCACGTTAGCACTCGCTAGTCCCTTGGCTATTCTGATTTTTCATTGTTTACCATAAAATAAGTTAATGTTTCTAAATATTTCCTGTTATTTAATTATCGTCCAAACGTTTTGCGAGTGTACGTAAGTCTTCCTCTTATATATTTAATATCTTGTACTAAATTCCTGTTTTGTGTTTTGTGTTTTTTTATATAAATTTTCATTTTAGACAATATCATTACATCATGATTTCCTTATATTGTTTCCAAAATTTAGAATACTAATTATATTCATCGACGAGCTGTATATATCTCATCTCAATACGAGAGCAAAAATCAAATGGATACAGAACTTAGGAAACCGGAAAGAAGAGAAACTACCCAACAATTTGTGCATGCAACTACAAAAATGTTTCACTCTATCAAAAAGTTTAGCTGGCAAGCAACAGAAATACGTTTTGAAATCCACCAGTAATGAACGTATAATTCAACAAATAACGAATCAGAACAGTTTACATCCTTTATATAAATAAAATTGAACTGTTTGTTCGTGAATCGAATATAATTGCCTTTTTGTACTCTTAATATGTTTACTTAGATGATATAAAATCAATTTCAATTGTTTCTACGCCTTTTGTGTATTCAGGAAGATCTCTAGACCGGCTTTACTTATTGTGAAGCTGTTTTCATTGAAAGATAGTATTTTGTGATTAGTTAATTCCTTTTCTATAAAATAGAGCTCTTAAAATAATAATAGATTCCATGTAAACATTTTTATTTACATAGGTTTATTTCACTATGTTACCTTTTAAAATTATTTTCTACTATATAAAAGTATTGTTTTTGCATATAAATCTGATTTTATTCCGATCTTAATGAACTTTTTGTAAACATTATCTTCAAAACTTGGATGAGCTTTCGCAAAAATACCCATATTCCCCCTTTCCTATCTGCTAAAGCAAAATTGAAATATTCACACTTTCAGTTCCTGGCGAATATTTTTAAAACGGTGAGTAAATTGCCAAAAGTGAATTTAAATTTTCTTAAAACTCCTAATATTTAGAAGTATATTTGGGAGCACGGCGGGGTTGGTGACGCAGAACGAGGTAAGGTGGGGCAGAGTGGAGAGAGATGAGTCGGAGTTGGGCCGCTGGGACAGGCGGAGTGGGACGGGGAAGGTTCGGAGTAGGGCAGTTCAAGGTAGGATAAACAGAATACGGTGGGACACATTACAGATGAATTAATTTATTTTTCTTTAATAGACGATTGTTATTAATAATTACCCGGTCAACACCGGGTACTTCAGCTAGCATCTGATAAATTCCTGAAAAAAGATACGCATTGATTCACGAGAAGATTACGCGGTCGTCTTACACAAAGAACAACCTGAGATATATGAACAGATTAACGCGTATTTTGTACAGAGAGTAGGGTATTTTTGAAATAATAAACCATGGAGGCTTCCATTCCCAAGGACTACATCAATATCAAAGATTTAGGCATACGACATGATACATTTTGCAAATTCAGAAGAAGAAAGGCACAAACATATTTTGGGAAGGATCCTATTATGCACCACACTCAGTGAGCAGATAATCTCAGTTTTTAGGCACTGTAATAACAATTCTGGCACAATAAATACAAAGTTGACGATGATATTCAAATAATGCAAATGGTGTACATGAGACTTTGTCGTTGCTCCTCTTAACTCAGTAAGGACATTCTTTACGCAAGAGATGTCACAGGTACCACAGCAAAAAATGAAAAAAAGAAAAATATTTGTCTAATATATTCAAATTGTCAAAAGTGAGTCAAAAATAATTGTGAACAGGGAACTCGAATAATGATAAATAAAGAGCTTTTGGATAAACGTCCATCGAAAACGTTTTCACGAGATATATTTTTTTACTTTCACATAAATGATATTAATATCCAAAGGCCTGTGTCGACATCGCAGAGTGGGAAGCAAGCTAAGTCGTTACGGATGAAGAAGCCATCACATTTTTGTGCTACCTCTTCCATATGGACGGGTTCAAGTTAGAACTTGCACGCGAACGTCTGAGAAAACTTTCGAGAGATTTATTGGAACATACCGCCGGCGCCCGCGGCGCCGGGAAGTCATTCATAATACGTTATCGGCTGCTCGCGCGCCGCTGGATGCGCGGGGGAGAGGCGGGGAGGGGGGAGGGGGGGGAGGGGAGGGGCGCGGAAAGTCCAAGCTCGTTCGACTGAACGCGGTGCTTCCGTTTCGCGGAACCAGAAGGCGCGTGCGGGGCTCGCCAATGCCGCACTTCCCACCGAAGGCTCCTTTCGAGTTGCCCTGCGCCGCCGCCGCCGCCGCGCCGTCGCCACCGCCGCGAATTCGTCGCTGCCTTCACGCGAGAGGACTCAATCTTCACGGCGGATTCTTTCGAGAAAGTGTCGCATTCCGTGGCAGTGGTCGTGAAAGTCGACGCGATGTTGAAGGGAGGAATGTTGCGCCTTGCTGCCTTCTGGCTTGGAGCAATTTCGTTGGGAGGGATGTCAATGAGGAAATGTCGACATTGATTTGCAGATGTACTAGATAATTATTATTGATTGATTGACGTGATTCCGGGCGCGTGAACTACTTAGGCAATTGTTCCCGTAAGTGTAGTGCGTGTTTCCCCCTCGGGATGTAGCTGTGATATTTACTCACTGGATGACGAGATCCGGTGCCGACCTACCATCGACTAGCGGGGTTTCCCCCAAGCCAGTATCTCCCAGTAGCGGGGCACTACGCCAGGCGGGACAAGCTATAAGCTACCGACCGGTTTATCGAAATGAGTGGTAGTGCAGTGCATGTTAGTGCAAGTTTGCGACTGAATTCGACCTAGCTGAAAAGCTAGTGTCAAAACTCCTGTCACCGCCGCGACTCGAATCTTCGACCTTCCGGTCAGAGGGATAGAGAATTATGAAACTAATGAAACGATAATTGAAGAATGAAATGACGAATGATTTAGGAGTGTATCGGAGTTTACTTTTAGGTTTCACGGTACAATCATGAGATGAGAACGATCATACTTCTCATAGGATATAAACGCACAACCTGTGCGCGAAACGTTTACATCACACATACGTCTTTAAGGCCATAATTCCCATTGCGCCAAGTTCATCGTTCGTTCGAGATAACTCAACCTCCAGCATTCGTGAAACAAAATGCGGTTATGGAGAAGGAACCTCTGCGTTAAGTCTTATTTGATACACTACATAAAGAAATGTTGACAATCACCATACAATCTGAGATCTGATTTCTTTAGAAAAATTAAAGAATGATTTCGATGATTTTTGCGTGTACATGGTGGTTTTGACTAATGAGAATTCGAATTCACATTACTGGCACTAAGTGTCCGCACCATTTCGTTTGGCTTGCTAAGGTACGCTGGCATATATTTAGGCAGATTATATAAGAGGAATATTTTTTTTACCGCTTCACAATTGCAAATAACTGTAACATTGTAAAAACGCAAGATGAATAATATAAATCTCATTTAATGCGTCAGGAAGTGGAATACAAGAAGGAAGCAAAGAAGAACGTAAAATTGCACAAACTGTAATTCTGCAAATGGGACACAAAGTACGTAGTTTGCTAACTCCTTAGGGTACGGTGAGAGTGGATTCGTTTTCGGCCGAAGAAAAGTTCGCGCGCGAACGGCCGACTGATTCTGCCGACCTGACTGGTCACATTGCATCCGACTGCAATATATATCTGTAAATTATTGGGTGTAAGTGACATGTAATGGAAGCGAGAAGATTTTTTAAAAATATATTTATTGATACTTGTTCGACAAAAATTTGTCTTTCAAGTGTGTGAATTTTACATTAACATCGAATACAATTTGAGGAGATACTTAAAAAGTAACCTCTAATATACTACTGATATATATATATATATATATATATATATATATATATATGTATTATTGATTTTGAACACACAATGGTCTTAAAAATAAACAGTGGTTATAAATAGTACAAAATACATATAACATTTTTTTTACAATAAATAATAGGTACATGGAGTAAGTTAACTATGGAGGATGTAACAGGTCTTTTGAATAGCGTGATTTAATTCGCGGGAAAGGATTAGCGGTTTTTCGAAGTTGAAAAGATGTATAAGCAGGAGAAGAAGTAAGGGAAGTATAGAATTTATCTGAGAGACGAAGGATCCACGATTTTAGAGACAGAATACTGAGTTCGTGTAATATTTGATCGTTTCTTATAAACCAGGGTCCTTTCAATGCTTTTCTTAGATATTTATTTTGTATAGCCTCTAGTTTTTGAATATGTGATTTCGCTGCACCACCCCAAATAGGACACGCATATGTCAAAGATGGACGAATTATATATTTAAATATAGATAACGCTGAATCTAAAGAAAGGTGAAAATTTTTCTTCAAAAATGGGTATAACTTTAAAAGCTTGGCATTCGTTTTATTTATTATTGATGTAATGTGTGGTTCCCACGTTAATTTAGTATCGAGTTTTAGTCCAAGCGAGAAGATTACAACTGCTTGCTGAGAGCTCTGCTTTTAAATTTTTTCTGTTTGAAAATCAAAAAGATTATTAGGTGAACCCTGTTTTCGTTCACTTTCGACTGTGATAGCTGGTAGTAGCGCAGCGAGGACTGTGAAATCAGTCAGTTAGAATAGAATAGAATATTTATTTCGCTACTTAGGATACATGAAATAATTCCGGTGGTAGCGTTTTCCAATCAATTAATCTACATAAAACAAACATCAAACCACTACATATATACAACAAATATACAAAGTGAACATCAAACAACATTACTGAATACAATTTTATAAAATTAATGTATTGACCCTATGCTAAAGCTAACCTTAATATAAAATAACAAGATAAATACAAAAAAATAAAAATTTTAATGTTAACATATTCTAAAAAAAGACTTACAACTTATTTAATCTAATTTTAAAATTTTTGACATTCTGAGGGAAAGTCTCTAGCACTGCTGCAGGTAATTTGTTCCAATTTTGTATGGTTCTATTAATAAATGAGAATTTACCTACATCTGTTCTCTGTTTTCTTTGCCGAATTTTGAAGCCATGATCTTTCCGCGCGACGTATGTTGGTTTTGATAGTCTTGCCCGAACTTCCCCCCTCGGCCGATCACCCCTTATTGCTTTGAATAACGCACACAGACGCGATTTCTCTCTGCGTTTTTCCAAGGGTTCCCACGATATAATTCATAATTTAAACGTCCCCTTCTAACAAATTTTGCGGCATATTTTTGTACTTTTTCGAGAAATTTTATTTGCCCTAGACGATATGGATCCCAACATATCGAGCCATATTCCAATATCGGACGTACTAAAGATGTGTACTCTAATTCCCTGATTTTCCACTTCCTTTCCTAAGTACTCTAATCACGAAATGCAATGCCTTCCACGCCTTTTTCATTACATAATTTACGTGTTCTGCCCATCCCAGATCCTCATTTAGTACAATTCCCAAATATTTACAGCATTTAGTTCTCGGAATATCCTGATTTCCTAATTTATATTTCACGTCGTCTGTCTTTCTAGAACGCGCGAATCTGATAAACTTGCACTTACAGGGATTTAATATCATTTCATTTTTGGTTGCCCATGCTTCTAGCTTATCTAAATCAGCCTGCAATATTTCTGTATCAATTGTGTTATTAATTTCCCGATAAATTATACAATCATCTGCAAAAAGACGTATTTTTGATTCAATTCCCTGCCAAATATCATTAATATACGCTATAAATAACAATGGACCTAGCACACTTCCCTGTGGCACTCCGGACGTTGATGAGTTGATGAGTGTCGTGCGAGATGTAAGTAACCCGTGTTGAGCAGCGCGCTTACATCAAAATATCCGTTCTCCGAGGGATAAATGCGATGCAATGTCACAGTGAATTAGTGGAAGCCCTTGGGAATAATGCCCTATCATACCGTACAGTAGCACGGTGGGTAAGAAAGTTTCTGCAAGGACTTAGGTCGTCCCAAACGTTGTTCATCACTGGTTGACACGTCAGTGTGCGGATCGACGTCATCGACCATCTCCTGGATATACAGACGATGGACGATGTTAGAGAGGTGGCATCGAGAAACGCAGTGTTCACAGGATCTTACGTAATGAGCTGCACCTACGCACAATCGCATCGCGGTGGGTACCGCATGCACTGACGGAAGTTTCAAAGGTGGGTGCGCGATGCAATATGCTCCGACCACCTTGCACGATGGCAACAGGACGGTGATCAGTTCTTGTCATGAATAATCGCCATCGATGAATTTTGGGCCAGGGCATACGAACTAGAACTAAAACGTCAGTCCGCGGAGTGGCGACATGCTGGATTCACTCATTTGCGGAAAATGCCGAGGATAATGGTATTCAGCGCCTCTCACATCATTGACAGCATGTGGTGACAGTAGCAGAGGACTACTTTGAGGGTCATTAGGCCCAGGTTTCTCATGTAAACTTTATGTACACTGTGTTGTCATTCTTTTACACTGTGAAGGTCATATTGCCCTGTATACTACCGTAATAAATTAGTGTGTTACGATATTTTAGTGCTATTCATTGTCCACACATGTAGTTAACACCTTGTCCTTTCGTCTGTATTTGTCACATTTTCCAACCGGATTAGTATCTTCCAGAAAAAAATAGTTGCCATGACTTTTGTCGTAACCCTCGTACTTGGATCAATTAGAGATAACGTTCAAAAAGCTCGAACTTTAGAAAATGCATTACTACAGAGGAACGTCTATTCATAACTATAAGGTATGAAAGGTTATGTCGCATGTTTACAACACGTTTTGTACTAGTTTCGTTCATTTCTTCTGTGATTTCATTCCATAATTTCCTGCTTTTGTCCCGGTTGTGATATTTGGAATCCGATATCTTCCACAGAGCATCTCGTTCGTATACACGGGAAACCAGCTTTTCAACATCCAACTCCGAGAGCTCAGATTGGCCAAATAAATCAAATGCATTTGATATCGATCTCCTGATTTCGAAGTTCGGCCGTGTTCGCCAGAACTTCTCGGAGGCAATGTGATCGTGCCTGCACTCTGGTGATGGTTTGAAATATTCGAACGTAAACGGCCGCGAAGGCGAATTTGGCCATACGGATCCACTCTGACCGTAGCCTAAGACATTTTGTTTGGATTTGACGCACAGAAAATATATTATTTAGTGGGTAATCATGGCAGCACATTTTTTAGTACAGTGTAACTGAAATTACCGATTATAAGTATGATGAGGTATAAATATTGTTATAATTTTACAACAGTAGACGACATCGAGCATAAGATATTCTTAATATTTATTATTCAAAGCACAGATTCGTAGTTTATACAGAGGAGGAGAAGAAGAATGTCGTTGTGAACTTGTTAAAGGAAATCAAGACTAAGGTCAATCTTGCGACATTAGGCACGTGGAAATATGTAAATGTGTTCTGAAATATACCTAGCGGTGTATGGAGCTAAATATTTGAGAATACTGAAAAAAATCTAGACAACGAGAACCAATTGTTACGGCAGTAGCGACCAGCTAATTCAATTCACTAAACCAGAATACAGTGGTACGTTTTTATCTGCGTAACACATAAAATCAACGCGATAGAAATAATGCAAATATGCCGAAGGCATTGATGCTCTTCTATATTATTTGAGTAATATAGTTGAGTTTTGCGGCTTTCACACGCAACCAATATTTTTAAAAGAGGTCTCTAAATGAAGAGAATTTTGTTGAGACGAGACGAATTGCACTTTAACTACAAAAAATATGAAGGATTTATTGAAAAACAACGCATCTCAATATCCATGTCCAATGCAACCAACAATATTCTGTTAGCAGTGTTGAAATCTAGTTATATAACTTCTAAACAAGGCGTATTACGATTTTAAAACTGGCATTTTTAGGGCCGATGGCCTCCAAGACAGGTTTTTTCACTGTAATCTATAGGATGAGATTTGTTGGACATTCTATTACATTTTCGCTAGTTCGGCGCTGCTCGATATTTCATTGCACAGCAATTTCAATTTCAAACATTGCAAAGAGTAGGATTGTACTTGTCCGATTCGGTATTTTTGCATGGGCAACATTACGTAGGTTTATCGAGATTAAAAATCTTTTCTAATATTTTTGTGACTATTAAGAAAAGCGAAATGCAAACTGTCAAGGAAAATTGCATAATTACTTCACATCTGGTATTTAAGAATGTGTTGTGAATTGTTCCAAGAAAATCTGTCTATAATATTCAATAAACCTATTTGAAAATTTGTTTCAATTATCAATTACATTGTATTTACTTTCTCGTCTTTAAGAAGCATCTTATTACGAAGAGAATGTTCTGTAATCGTTCGCTGGAAAACGGCGAAATTTCGATACAAAAACTCTTATTGCCAGGCTCTGTAACGAAAAACTTGTTAATCCAGTTGCAAAATTTTGAAAAAATATCCTTTAACACGTGGTGTAGCCAGAATGAGTGTTTTATTGATTCTTGATACCGAAAAATAGATTGACGGGAAAACGTCCGTTCGTCGTCCATCCTTCTATCCGCCCTGTTCGACTGTTCGACTGTCCGTCTGTCCGTCTGTGGTCAACGCTAGCGCCAAAACAGTTCAGCCGATTTTCACCAAAATTGATATTCCCCTATCGTTCTAGCTGATGTCAGGGCTCCTGCTATTTGAAATCGATATTTAATTTTGGGGGGTCCTTTACATGAAGCCCTCAGACATTTTCAAAAGTTTCAAAAAAGGTTCCACATTTTTTGATTAAATTTTATAGTTGAATAGTGCAAAGAACGTTTAAGAAAATGGTGCATGCCTCCTTTTCATTGACATCCCCGACTTTTCTAAAATTGTCAAAAAATGTTTTAAAAATTTACAAATTTGAAAATAGAGATTTTTGCCTCAGACAAAGTCTGTTGTACAAATTAGCTCTCTAATAAGGTCATCAACAATTTTTTGAAAAAACAAGTAACTTGTGCATAATTTGCGCTTGAAATTCAAGAAAATTTTGTTTCTCAAAAATCGATCCAAATTTTTCTTTAAATTTTCTCCAGTTACGTAAAAAGGACGGTAAAAATATAGTGATAATCCCATTTTCAGGTATTACCCGGTTTCTTGAAAATTGCAAAACAAATTCAAAACAAATTTAAAGTCTGTTGTACAAAATTAGCTCTTTAAAAAAAGGTTATGTATTTTTTTTTTGTAAAAGTTAGTAGTTTTCTCGTAATTTCTGTTTTAAATTAGTGAAACGTATATTGTCTTACGTCTTACGTAACGATAACATTGTAATATTGCAAGAAAGTATGTCTGTTTGTAGAACCCACTAGTTTATTTTAATTTGATATTCTGCAATGTACAATGAATGACATTGTACATTGTACATTGTACATTGAAGTTACATTCATACATTTTTAAACAAATAAACACGTTTCATTAAAAATTTTCTCTCTTAATATGAGAATGGAAGGATAGGGACGAGGGTGGGGTTTTAACAAGCGAGAGTTCTCGTACGGGTGCGCTAGTAATTATTACATAGACATTCATTTCGAAGAGAAGCAATCTGCTACAGATATTTCTAGGTTTAGAATTTTCTCGAAATGTAAGTGAACTCTCAAAAGAAATCTGATAGTTCAGAGTGCCTCAATTTGACTGGCACCCTCATTTACAATCTGTCTTGAGAATCACAGGAAAACGGTATCTTTATACAAACTGACCAGGCGTTCCAAATAAGAAAGGAAAGTCACTCAACCACATCTATCTCACCAGCTAACTCAGTAGGACTCCATCGTCGGGGACATTTGTATTCCAAGCTTGTACCGCCAAAGAAACGGCGAATGATATTCTCCATCTTGCCGGGACGAAATCCGTGATCCTATCAATCTCTATATCCCGCGTTGTACAGCCATCAGAATGATCAATCGCTCAATGAAATGAATCACCGCCGCCCGGACGCCAGGACAGCTCATTCTTCAAGCGATAGCCGTGCAATGGCGCAAGATCATCAGCGAGCACAATTTACGCCTCGAGTCGACGCGGTCGCCCGATGGGTCGATTAATCTCGACGGCGAGGGTGGTGGCGGCGGCGGCTGGCTGCCCGGGGGCAACGGGCATCCATCAAGGGTAAGACCGCTTCCCTCCACAGGGGGCGGGGCGGGGCGGGGCAGGGCCGTCAGCGCGTACAGCACACACCCCCTAGGCGGTCCGCCCGGCTCGCGACGTTTTTCACTAACAGCTCAATTATACATTTAACGAAACGGGAAATTCAAGCGGCTGCTTTGGTGCAGCGGTTGCGAGGCCACAACTGTAGTTGCAGGGGCCGAAAAATCGCATGTTCGAATTATGATGGTATGGATTCTAGACATCAGGGGAGTAACTGGGTGAGCCGAAGATGAACGAACTTGTGAGGATTCTAGAGGTCGGTTATGCTGAACAGCGGTGAAAGTGACATACCTTGGAATTTCAGAGCCTTTCCTTAAGCAACGGTCCAAGAACCGCGTACTATACTTCCCTTCCAGTCATGTCTTAGCTCTCATCCTTAAGGCAGTGCGTGCGGATTGCTTATTCCGTTTGGGCGATGTACTTGAACTAGCAAATCTGACGTTAGTCCGAAAAAGTAGGGAAATATGCTAATTGGACTGTAGCTACAAAAGAAGGCAAGTCTCTATTCATGAGCTTCCAGATTAATGTGACTGTGTTCTCTTTGATATCTATAGAATGAAACAGGTCTTAAGTTGTTACTAATGGCTCCAGCAAAAATTGACCGTTACTGAGGTGACCTCTTAATTAAGGTTATGAGGTTAAGTTAAACGTATAATCGGTATAATTGTGTTAAATAATATGAAAAAATGTTTTTCATAACATTTTAATTACCTTAAAATATAAAATAGAAGTTACAGAAAAAACAAATCTTTAATATTATAAATTATAGGCAAATGTATTCACGCATAAATTTGGCTCTTTTTCACAATAAAAAGTCTTATAGAGTTGCTGTTGAGAAAAGTGTACAACTCATTTTAACTGCGTAGGTTTTAAAACCACCTACCAGTGCCCTTCTTTACAATTTCAATAATGTTAGTCCTTCCGTCACAAAATGTCAGCGAGTTTTCTCTTCTTTCTCGTTTTGTAAGATCACTTGCTGATCTTGCTGATCTTGATCTCAGCTGTTGTCAAACACCCTTAATTTGTCACTTACCTCCTTATTACGTTCTTACAAACCCCACTTTCGGTCCTCACCGAAATTTAACTCAAGGAAGCTACGCTTCAAAATTGCAGTTATCATATTCTGCGAGAAGTTTCTTCAAAAATTATTTTCAAATCAGATTGGGGCACGTAGCGTGCTCCGTAGGCCGGCAGGCCGTTTAGACGTTTTCACGTAGGATAAACTAAGGAGAGCAATCTTCACGAGAATTATCTGAAACGGGCGAAGCTAACGCACAGAGACATTTATTATTTCACAAAGACATTATAAAGTCATCATTATAATTTGAAACAAATTAATTTCCCTGCCAATTAAGCGACTCTATATGTTACAGTTCTAAGTAATCTGGCGCAACATCTCGTCGCAAGAAGATTCAGTTTCAACCGCATCTCCAGAGTTCTTGCGCTTCTAATTCTATACAATTCAGAATCCGTAGAAGTTACTGCTTAATGTAGATCGATATATGAAATGTGCCTGATTGCTGGCCGCGGGACGAGATAGTCGCTTAAATTGGGGAATGTTACGTGTGTGTTATAGAAAAATTAATAGATAAACGGTCGTGATTGATTATTTCGTATTTGCAAGCGCGTCAACTGAGATCATCCTTAGTCCCCTAAGTGTAGTTCATGTTTTATCACGGACGGTGATGTCAGTATTCTCCTTCTGGATGATGAAATTCAGTGCCGACCAAGTCCTGATCCACTCTGGAATCTGTTGAGATTGCCTTGCCCACGAATCCCACCTGTTTTTTCATAAAGAAACGGATCTGCCTCGTCGTTATCCATTGTGATATCCTGATTTTGAATTCTCATTTCGTGTTAGGATCTTCAATATTTTCCAGCTTCAGCTCCGATCACTATTCAATCATACTTTCTGCACTGATTCCAGTGTAATGTAACCCACGGCTTTCTTTGTAATAATTCTGTGCAATATTCCTACATGCGATGATTAAGCGTGTGGTTTTTCCATCTCTTAACGCAGTCTGCACTTGTATTCCTTGATTCTCTATCTTTATGGACTTGTAATCTTTGGCTTTCTCTTCAGTTGCTAAAACCAGGCCTTTGGTCATTCTGATGTTGAAGCCAATCCGCAGCCTTTTCCATGTGAGACTTGAACATTCACCTTACAACGCCTCAGGTATATTTTCCGTAAAACGGTTTGTGAAGTGAACTTTCTCGACCCTACAATTTCTTGTGTTCGTTTGGCATATGTTAAATTTTAAAACTCCCCTCTTAGTCGACTTCAACAAATTGTACATACTTGGCAAAATTGATATGTTCTTCTATTAATCGTTGTCCTACTTGAACCGTTTCGTTTATCTACTGAAGACCATCGTCTCAGAATCTGAGAGAAACTGCCAACGTCATGGAGGGAGTACGTGATGGATCGTAAGTTGTCGGGTTTACCAATGACGAATGCCTTTGCAGTAATATTTGTATCACTCTGTTACCGCTGTCCTACAAGTAATGACGGTTGGAGTCAAGCCTGGATGAGATTACCACCAATGAGCTAGAATTCGTGAAATACAGATTGGTTTGTATTTAATTAATTAACTCTTTGTAACTATGTCATTTCTGAAGAAAAAGCATTATTGTGATAAACAATTATACCTATAAATAGACGGATCCGAAGGGAGAGAATTTATTTCTGGATCCACAATAAATCGTAGAAGGCGTCTTCTCCGCTCTACTTCGTCGGAGCCCTGTAACCCAGCTCAGCGGAAAACCCACTGCGTTCTCCGTCTGGGCTCCCCTCATTTACACCCAGACGGCGGAGGGATCTCATTGCCGTCCTAACTCCGGCGTGGTTGCAGGGGCGGAGAGGGAGGCGAAACCGCCCCGAGGTTGTTCCCTTCGCCGCCGCAGACCAGCGCCGCCAGTCGC
The DNA here is from genome assembly GCA_031308135.1 of Acheta domesticus. Classification (NCBI taxonomy): domain Eukaryota; kingdom Metazoa; phylum Arthropoda; class Insecta; order Orthoptera; family Gryllidae; genus Acheta; species Acheta domesticus. The sequence continues at coordinate 181,298,504 of JAHLJT010000631.1, read as the reverse complement.
GGTCAGCCGCCGGTCCGCCGCTGCCGCGTTGACGAAGACACTGCGGCTGTTTTAAACTCGCCTTTGACACGACCATTATTATTATTATTATTATTATTATTATTATCTTATTATTATTTCTTTGCTTTTCGCTTCTTTCAACACATGCATCTCGGTTACCATGAACAAGAGATACACGATTCATCTGTCGTAATCAGCATTGGATCAACCATCAAGGTTTAGAAACTTCCTCACGATGTTGCATGTGTCTAGTATGACAATCTTCTGCAGTTGGATGTATAGCCCCTTCTTCAGTTGTAGTTCAGCCAGGGATTCATGAAGGAACTTCGGAATTTCACCAGTGGCACCTAGAATAATTGGTACAATAGTCACCATTTCTACGTCGCTCCAAATTTCCTTTATCTCATTGCCAATGGTTGATATTTTAGAATTTTTTCACTCCTTTTCTTTGAGATATTGTGAGCTAGCGGGACAGCGACATCGATCAGATACACCTTCTTCTTTTTCTTGTCATGCCATACAATGTCCGGTTTATTAGATAATACAGACCTATCTGTTAAGATGGACCTGTTCCAGTAAATTTTGCGATCATTTGTGTTAATGACTGGTTCAGGAGTGTATTTGTAATATGGTGTTCTGTTACCCATCAAAAGGTTATTATTATGGCATAGTTGCTGATAAACCACTTTACAAACGTCGTCATGTCGTTTTGTATATTCTGAAGATGCTAGAGAACTGCATCCACTGACAATATGGTCTATATTTTCTCTTTGTTCTCCACATAGCCGACATTTGTCTTCACGAACATTTGTGTCTTTCAGGATAAATTTACGGTAGTTTTTAGTTGCTACTACTTGATCCTGAATAGCTGTTATAAAGCCCTCTGTTTCATCAAAAAGCTCTCCCATGCACAACCATTTTATTGATGCCTTACGATCCATCAGTTCTCCCTCTATCTGGTACGGGTAGCGTCCATGAAGTTGCTTCTCTTTCCAGTTGTTGATTTTCATTTCATTGGTCTGTATTCGTCCTTGTAGATTCATTTTTTCATCATTCAAGTTTAACGGTGTGATTTTCCGGTCTATGTATATTACAATCTGATGTATTTTACTTCTGTTAGCCTTTTCTCGAAAGTACTGGCGCAGTCTCTCCAGTTGTTGGTACTGGAGATTCACAATATCTATGACACCCCGTCCTCCCAGAGACCTAGGTAGATCGAATCTCTCAACTGCGCTTTTAGGGTGGTGAAATCTAAATTTGGTACACAGTACTCTGCATTTCATATTGAATGCATTATTATTATTATTATTATTATTATTATTATTATTATTATTCCATTACATCACGGCTAAAGATGTTATGAGTTGGTTCAAAATAAAATATACTCCAGGTTGCAACCAGCAACCTATGGAGCAAATCTAGGAGCTGTCGGTGCCTCTACAATACTTTGCGCAAAATGTGGGCTGTTCCAAATAAAGCAATTTCTTGCACTTCCCAGTCTTTTGAATTACCTGGAGTTTAGACAAGTTCTTACACAAATTTCGCTGAACAAATCCCAAAGCTCCGATAACTATCCGGACGACCTGTGCTTTTACGCCCCACATTCGGCAGATCTCGATTTCCAAACTCTTGTATTTAAGACGTTTCTCTGCCTCCTTGGTAACGACGTTTTGATCGCAAGGTACAGCAACATCGACAAATAAACACGATTTTTTCTCCAAATCCCGGATAACTATATGCGGTTTATTTGCCGCTATCGTGCGATCAGTTTGAATTTGTTGGTCGTACAATATCGCACACATTCCAACAGACGTCACCGGTTTTGGTGAGTGTTCGTACCACTTGGGGCATGTGTTTGGAACTTCGATGGCGGTACAGATCTACCAGTGGAGGTAGCTACACATCCTGTCATGTCTTTTCAGGTATTCGGTCTTTGCGAGGATTGGACAAGCTGAGACAATATGATCAATGGTTTCTACTTGCTCCTGGCAAATGCGGAATTTATCATCTTGGAAAATTTTGAGAACCGCTTTATCATAATGTCGTGTTCTCAACGCCTGATCTTGGGCAACTATTACAAGTGCTTCCGATTCTGGCTTCATTCTTCCCCTTTTAAGCCACATAAATGATTGACCTTTATTGATCTGCACTTTGTCCATTCTTTTTAGGTACTGTCCGTGGAGTGGTTTGTCTCTCCACGATTTCTTTAACATTTTTTGTGTCTCACACTGCATGTTTAGCAGCATCAGAAGTTCAGTGTCTGAGTTATTCGACGTGTCTTGCCCAGTTTTCTTCGCAATGCTTCTTGCTACACTAACAATGCCTCTGTTTCCCATTCTTCGGTCAGATTTCATGACCTGCCTCATTAGTGGGTCATCTTGATGGCTGACTACATTCTTCCCCAACCCGACTATTGCGTTGTGCCAGGAGACTTCAATTTGTCTGAGGCCTCTTCCTCCTTCCTCACGTGACACATAAAGTCTATGTATATCAGCTCGAGGGTGGGCGACATGATGCATTGTTAGCAGTTTTCTGGTTTTTCGATCCATGGTGCGAATTTCTTGCTCAGTCCAGTCCACTAGTCCAAAGCTGTATTCGGCTACAGGTACCGCCAAACTACCTATTGCATATATTTTATTCCTGGAATTCAGAGCGGACTGCAGGACCAGTCTCACTCTCCTATAATACTCCCTACGAATTCTCTCTTTCATTCTGTCATTCGAGATGGTTTCACATTCTTCAATGCCCAGATATTTGTAAGTTTTACCTGGCTCAAGATCTTGAATCACAGTATGCGTATCAATTTTAATGTTCTCAGACGTTGTGAGTTTCCCTCTTTTTAAATTGATTTTTGCACACTTGTCAAGACCAAACTTCATGCAGATGTCATTGCTAAAATCATTCACGACAGACAGCATTTGGGAGAGAATCGCTTCATTCTTAGCGAACACTTTAAGATCATCCATGTAAAACAAATGTGATACTGGCCTTTCATCACCATGGAGCTTAAAACCAAAGTCAGCTTGCGACAACTGTCTCGATAGTGGGATCAAACTAATACAAAACAGCAGAGGGGATAGTGAATCTCCTTCAAAAATACTCCTGTTAATCTGAATACTTCTGGTTTCTATTGCTTCCTTTCCGCTGTGTATTAGTAACCTGGTACTCCACGACTTCATACTAGCAAACTTCAATAAGTCTAGGATGAAATCGATAGATCTCCAGGGTCTTCAAAATCCAATCGTGTGGTACACTATCAAAGGCCTTTTTGTAGTCAATCCAAGCCATGCTCAAATTACGTTTCCGTTTCTTTACATCATTCAAGATGACTTTATTCAGTAGCAAGATTTCCTTACAGCCATAAGAGCCTTTACGACATCCTTTTTGTTCAGCTGGCATTAGATGATTCTTATCTAGATGTCTGTACATTTTGTCAGCTATGGCTGCAGTGATAACTTTGTACAGTACTGGCAGACAAGTAATTGGCCCATCGCCAAAGAGCTGTCTCCCGCTTTGGGCAGCAAATACGTGATGCCGCGTGTGAGCCATTCCGGGATTTCCTTTGGGTTTTCTAAAATTTTATTAACAGCCTTTGCTAGATGAGAATGTATTGCTGTTAATTTCTTAATCCAATAAATCTGGATCTTATCAATCCCGGGGGACTTCCAGTTTCCCATGTTCTTAATTGCTTGGAAGAGGTCCTCTTCCGAGACTTGGTGAACATTTTCCACTGTTTCTACAAGTTCATCGGCAGCATTAACTTCAGATTGAAGCCAAGATGCGTCTTTGTTGTAGGATCTGCTCTCCTCCCAGATTCCTGACCAAAATGCTTCGACGTCATCTTTTGAAGGAGTAACAGCTTTGCCATTCGGTTTTTGAGTCAGATTGCGATAGAATCTCTTCGCGTCTGTTTCAGACAACCGGTTCTGTACACGGAAATCTATTCTACGTTTGTAACGTCTAATTCTTTGAGCCCATGCTTGGATTTTCTCTTTTAGCTTTTCAGCTGTCATTAACCTGCTGGTGTCATTTTCAATTAGGTATTTTTGTTCAACATTGAATATTTTTCGTTGAACTTTAGAGGTGTGCGTTGATTTACAAGATGCCTCAGCTAAGAGAGATATTTCGCGCCGGGTGTCGGCTATCAGTTTCATAATTCTGTTCATCCATGGGGGTACAGAGCTGTTTACTCTGTTTTGCTGTCGGCCGTCGGTGTTCTTGGCTGGCCCCAAGATTATCTGAGATACTAGATATCCAGTTGCATATATGATGTGACTGATTTCAGTAATATCTAGATCTCTGCCTGGGGTCTCGACCACCTCATTTAAGACAGAATTCACTGTTTCTATTACTCTTTTAGCTTTGGCATTTTCGTATATTCTCCTCAACGGTTCGCGAGATTCAAACGGGAGTTGACTAACTCTTTCTATCTCGCGCCGAAGGAGATTTCGCATCATGTCCTTATCGTGTAATTCATTGCCAGATGAATTTTCACCACTGACGTGTGTTTCACTGGAAAGAGATGAACCTTCCACGGGATCATCATTTTCAAGTTCTACATGTTCGTCATGTGGACTGTTCGAGCGAAGTACATACTCCGCATTTCTCTCAATGTCAGCAAGTTGTTCTGCTGTGAATTTTCCACTGCTGAGTATGTATCGTCGTTGACTGGCAAGCTTCTTTGAGTCTAGGGTAGGTCTCATATCTGGGTTCCGCTCTCTCCATACCTTTAAAACTTCTATTTCTGAGCCCCAATTTTTCGCTTTTGCATAGTAAAAGCACCACATCACCTCCTTTAATTCATCCCGTGTCCATCTCTGACGATGGCTTCGAGCTACTGCCGGCTCTGGGTCCCTGGGACTAACATCCGTGGGATGGCCAGACGTCGACAAGGTGGGATGGCCAGACGTCAACAAGGCACGTGATGATTCATTCTATTTCTTGTTCTATCCATTTTGCTCATTGGTTTTAATTGAAAATTCGCAGGACGCAAGTTCGAGTTCACAGATCACACTTAACCCTCGGGTTGTTTCCTGTCATCCGTTACTGCGACCCACAGTGGCCTCGGCGCATCCCCCCGCAGGGCCCAGCAAGGGGTCCCTCCGATCGCCAGTCGGCATTACCAAACCCTACGGGATTTTCACTGACTGCTGAAGGCAGCCTCCTTCGCTGGCTAATGCAAGGTTCGGGCCTCCACTCTAATCAGTGGCCTGGTGTGCCAACCCAGAGAGAAACTGGGTTTCTCTCCTGTACCGTCCATGGGCCGACAACAGGAAGTCCAAAGGTTCATGACCCTTCCCTCTCTACTTACTTCCCACTCTCCCCAAAGTGGAGTACTTCTTCGTCCGACCCCTCACCTTCAACCTATTCAGTTCAGCAAGGGAGGCCCTACCAGTAGCTAGGCTTCCACTGACATAGCTTTAAGGCTCATGGGGGTACTCAAGCTCCACCACCAAGTGCAAGGTCGTGTACCCCCTATTATTATTATTATTTTTATTATTATTATTATTATTACTATTATTATTACTATTATTATTTGAGATTATAAATGTGATTTGACTGTTCAAAGACTAAGCCGAGAATCGAACCCGGACATCCCGGTTCACGCCAAGTTGCTCTGACTACTACCAAGACAGTCAACTCTACGATCAGATTTCAGTAGTTCAGAGCCCCTGTGACAGATACACTTTACGTTTTACCACTTGGCCGCAGTTGTAATTTTTAACAATTACATGGAATATTTTTCCCTGTTCGTCATTGCCAACTGCCATTGAGACTCCATAGATACTATCCCTTCAGGTTGTGATTACAAAGTTTATTTCGATAACTTTTACAGCAATGCTCTTTATACATGAGCTTCTGAAAAAAACAATAATTTTATTACATTGGAACTAGATGTGCAAACAGACTCAAGAAATGGCCCTTGAAATCTGAGTAATTATTTAGGAAAAAAGGAAGGGTGGCAATAAATTTTGCATTGGAGCTGGAAAAATACTTTTCTGTAATCCACTATACTGACAACGAATAGTGGCATTCGTCCCTAACTGGTTGGAAAGAATCCTGTTTTTACGGTACAAAGATGGAGCGTCTTACAAGGCCAACACATTAAAGCTTTAAGGCCACATATTGTTAAACAATACAATGCTTCTATGGGCAGGGTAAGCCAGATTATTTCCGATTCAACTGTACAGAATCAGTTGGAAGATAAGAAAGTGGCTACTAAGAGTAATTTTTAATATAAGGAACTTGAGGCAGTGAGAAGGTAACCTGCGTCAGTTACAACCATTGTAAATATTATTATCTCCGATACATATGTGATTTTTTATTGTAAGACCGCTAGGGGTTAATATAATGGCATCAGGAAAGTTTCTTATGCTACAGAATGCTTATAAAAGAGATTCTCAGGAACACTCTTGTTACACGTTTAAACGGTTGACATCTTCACTTGCAGCGCATGGTTAGGATACCAGATACATAGACCTAAGGTAGAATCTAAGAAGTGAATCTGCTTCAGTTAAGAAATTCTAATGCATACGTTTTTATTCTCACAGAAGGAATAGGAAGACGCATTATTAATTCTCAAGGGCAAAACAGAGAATGAAACTGTTAACACATTCGAATAACGTCCGTATCAAAGAATAAAACAGACAATGAAGAAGAGACCTGATTCTAATGTTTGACGTGATGGACTGCATGCATTGTCTTGAAAGTGCGGAACGTGAAAAATAACGTTATAAATTAGAGTCATGTACAAGTAGAAGTACAGTTCACGAAATGCAAGAAAGCTCTTTGTATTACCAAACTTAAATACTGCTTCATAATTTCCACAAGTGAAAAAACCCAACGAACAAACAAAATGTTTGGATATTTGGAACATTTGGAGAGTTGGAATATTTTGTTTTTAATACAAACTTTTTTGTTGTCATTATTACTTTCTCGTATACGTACGTATGTACGGAGTAGTATACGTAGTATAGGGAAAGTTACGTAACGCTGCGGAAAAAAGATTTCCAGATTTCAACGGAAATACACGTTTCGGGGTCTCCTGATACCGAAAAGTGATTTTTTTCCAACACGTCCGTCCGTCTGTCCGTTGCCTGTCACCCTGTCTGTCTGTGAAGACTACTAGCGCCTAAATTATACGAAGGAGTTTTCCAAAATGGATATTCCCCGGTCGATCTGGCTCGACATGACGCGCTGCAAATTTGAAAAACTTTCTTTAAAATTTGGTGGTACTTTACATGAAACCCCAGCGACATCTTCAAAATTTTCTCAAAAATGGCTTCAAATTTTTTCTTTAAATTTCTTGTGAGAAAAAAGTAAAATACATATCTAAAGGAAGTGTAGGTTTTATTTTCATGTTTAACTCTAAATTTTTGAAACTTTCAAAATTTTAAATTTTTTTCAGCGTCTTCCTACGACTACAAAATTGAAGATAGAGATTTTTTGTTCAAATGAAATTTTTCCTTCATATTTAGTTCTCTCAATAAGGTCATGAACATTTTTTGAAACTTTTAGAAGTTTTTGCACAACATTGTGTGTAATATCTGCAATTTTAAAAAATAACGAAAACAACATTTTATAAAAAACGGCTCTAATTTTTTCTTTACATTTTGTCTAGAAATAGCCCTAAATGTGCTCTATAAGATGACATAAACGCCATTTTGCACAATTCTTTTGCTTTTTCAAAAATTACAAAAATTTAATTTTTTGACTAGTCTCTCACGTAGTCAATATTTACATAAGATTCGATTTGTTCACATTGTTGCATTTGTGAGGGTGTTTTAAATTATGCTCTTAACTAAATTCTACATTCTCAGAAACGTTTAAATGCCATTTTCTCGATGCCTTTTGGCTCGAAGTTTTTGGTTCAAATTTTCGTACGGTTAGTGCTAATTGCACTATTTAAGACCCCAAATCCTCTATCGTACGAGTTACGTGCATTTGTTAATGTACCAATTCATGGAAACTTACTTACTTTGGGAATTATTCTCAATATGCAAGGCGTCTACCATGTTGATTCATGCTGGCCCGTGTTTTTTACCCTGTATGGCTACGAGTCGCAAACAAGTCGTATGGCTACGACTTGTTTGCGATCGGTAGTCACCTTTTCCGTAAGCACAAAGTAATCTTTCTAATCAATACACACTAGTTTTCACGCACGGGTGCTAAAAAAGCTATTTGATTTACTGGAACTTCAAAGCCATTATGACATCATCAAACATCTCAAAATCTATTTTCAAAATTTTCATTTTCGCTTCATATTAGTTTTTGTCACAAATAAGAAGTTAATGTAAAGAATCATAAAAATAGTGACAAAATTAAATAGTTATAGCTGAACATCAAGAATTTGAAGAGTGTGGTTTAGTTTCAATTGAATATTAAATTGGGAATAATTTGGTTCACTGATTGCATGCTGATTACATTATTACTCAGTACAAAAAAGTGTTTTTCCTCTTCAGGTCAAACATTCTCAGTATCGCATCGGTAGAATATGGTCCAAATATGTCTAGTAACTCTGAAGGACTGAATGTACAAGACTCAAAGAGGAATTCAACCAAGATATTGAATTATGCAAAATCATGATCGTTCGATTAACTCCCGCTCTCTTCATGAAATTTGGAAGGACGTCTATTGATTGGATGGTTATTGCCCAATAATACATTATTTAGTGGGTTAGAGGTGACGCTCTCGCCACATTCTTCCATGATAAATTCCTTGGGGTGAAATGACGAGTAAGAATAGTAAAAAACGTGTCATTATGAAACGGATAATGTAATTCTTTAAAAACTTGAATGTAATATTGTAATATTATATCATTATTTTCATTAAAATAGAATTGTTTTAGGGCTCCCGCACAGATCAGGAAGAGGAACTTCCAGATTCTTGAACTTTTTTTGTATTAGATTCTATAGTTTTTACGATAACTTTGTAACGGCAGAAGTGATTCCTTTCAAAATTTTACACGAGTGCTTTCGAGAAGTCGAAATTACGCAAGGTATTTTGCGGTCCTACAATTTCCTCAAACTGGGTAAACTTACCCAATATTACTAGCACTGATGACTCGCAATGCAGACGTCATTGTTGTGAACAAGCGGGGTGCGGGCGCGGTGGTATGGTGGGGTGTGGGGGCGCGGTGGTGTGGTGGGGTGTGGGGGCGGGATAGAGAGTGTGAGTGGGATGAGCGGGATGTGCGCGAGGCGATGGTATAGTATGGAGGTGCATAACAGATCACTTTGATAAAACCAGGCACCGGAGGGTAAGCAACTATTTTAATATTAACTAGGAAAACCCGGCAGACGTTGTTCTGCCCTTCATCTCCCTCTTTCCTCTCCCATCTCCGTTTCTCTCTCTCTCCCTTACTCACCCTCTCCCTGTCTGACTCTGTGTGTCTGTCTCTGTCTCTGCGCTCTCTGTCCCTCTCATTCACATTTACTAGCAGATTCTCCACGTCTCTGAGCAGGTGAGGTAATATCGGGAAACGCCGTACCAGCAAAAATATAATAGAATGTTCAGGAAGAGTTTATTCAGTAGGTTACGGTGTGAGAATCGTTTCTTTGAGGCCTTTGGCCTCAAAAGTTTAGTTTTTAAGGCTTTAGAACGCCTCGTTTAGGAGTTATTTAACAATATAGATTCAAAATGCTACCGAATGTATTGCAGGTTGCATTTGACGTGAATATGTAGTGGATATGTAGTAAATATGTAGCGCCGTGTAGTGGAGTTACAACAGAATTAACACTACATAAATCTTCTCGGTGAATAGACACGTAGAAGTGCCAAATTTCAAGAAGATCCGTCCAACGGTGTTCGAGTTTTGTTCTTATATACATACCAACATCCTGTTTCATATATATATAAACGCTTATTGCTTTTGTAATTTAATAATGAATTACAGGGAAAATCCGGAAGAAATCCGGTAATTTTCAGGTGACTATCAACATAAACATTGCAGACTTCTATAGCTTTCATTGTGTTACCCAACTGTTAAGACAAACCCAACATGCCTCTGAATTCTGGACAGCGGACGAAAAAGCTCATTTCAGTCAATGCTCATTTGTGGAGGTGGGGGAGATCATATTGCGCCATCAAAAGTTCTCCACGACTATGTACACAATGCGATAGAGGTTGCTAAAATGTACCAAAATATGCGAGTAACACACCAATATTTTGTAATGGGGAAGAAAGTACTACGCTATGCATTGACGAGTTGATCTTCGTCAGATTGCAGTTTTTTTAACTTGCTGACCTATATTCTATGTCTATTGCTCAATACTAATCGAATTCTCGATGAACAAAGCAAAGAATTTATGATATTCTTTGTGCACGCGCCGAAGCTGCTATTTTAGCGTGTGCAACACTTCATACTCATGCTTTCATTTGAAAATCAACCTTATTAAAAGTAATGGGTTGGCGATATTTTCCGATTCACAGATCTTCTTATGCGTTCTTGATCCTCACGAACCGAGCACACAGTTGTACGACGACATACTCATACATTTATCGAGTTCGTGGCCGCGCCTCCATCGGGATGGGGAAGCAGGGCGCGCGGAGTGGGATGCCGGCCGCGAAATACAGGAATTCGCAGGCGACTCCCAGGGCGGCCCGGGATAGCGGAGTGCGCTCAGGAAAATTTAAAGCGAAACGGCGGTCGCCACCGCCACCAAAGCCGCCTCTACTGCCCCCACTGCCTCCTCCACCACCCTCCCCACCGACCTCACCCCCTCATCATCGGTCCCCACCGCACTCACCACCCTCATCGTCCGTCCCCATCTCCCTCACCCCCCTCATTGTTTGTCCCCCACCGCCCTCTCGACCCTCATCGTCCGTCCCCACCGCCCTCACAACCCTCATCGTCCGTCCCCACCGCCCTCACAACCCTCATCGTCCTTCCCCACCGCCCTCACAACTCTCATCGTCCCCCCGTCTCCACCTCCATTTCCTCCACCGCTTTCACTACCATCTCCATCGCCACCACCGCCTGAACCATTGCCGCTGCCCCTTCAGTTGTTGACTTCGCTTCCACTGCCTCTTCCACCGACATCGCCGCCGCGCCCACTTCACGCCATGTCTCCTCCACCCCCACTGCCTTTGCCGTCACTGTCTCTTCCGTTGCCACCGCCAGGCATCCCCTATCCCTATTGTCGCACCGCCGCTGGCTTTCTTCCACTCCTGCTACCACCGCCGCTACCACCGTCCTCACCGACCTCACCACTCTCACCGATCTCACCACCCTCACCGACCTCACCACCCTCACCATCTCACCACCCTCATCGCCCCCACCGGCTCCACCTCCCCCGCCTCCACTGCCTCAATCGCTTTCACTACCATCTCCATCGCCACCATCGCATCCACAACTGCCGCTGCCTCTCAAGTTTTTGCCTTCGCCTCCATTGCTTCTGCCACTGACATCGCCGCCGCGCCCACTTCACGCCATGTCTCCTCCTCCCCCACTGCCTTCGTCGTCACAGTCTCTCCCGTTACCACCGCCAGGTATACCTTATCCCTAGTGTCACACCGCCGCTTATTCCACTCCTGCTACCACCGCCGTCTCCTCTGCCACCTCGCCACCGGTCACCGTCGCACCACCGCACGGTAGGGTTGCGCCGCAAACCGCACCGGAACAGTGCGGGTCTCCTCTCCTCCCCTCCCTTTCTCCTCTCCCCACCCCTGCCTCCTCCCCTCCGCCTGCAGCACAGAACGCCAGCTATATACGCTCCGTGTTTTTTAAGGTAAGGGGGTTGCATGACCGCGAAGAGCAGGCGCCGCGCTGCATATTTAAGGTGCGCGCGACCGTAATGTAGAAAAACGCGCGGCGATACCCACGGAGCGCCGGCGCGCGGAAATGAAACAAAGGACGGGGAAAGCTTTATTTACAGGCAATTCTCAGCCTGTATCATTCGGCAAAGAATGAGGAAATCTCTTAAAGAAACTATTTCGAAAGGATTGTGCCCAGGGTTGACGATGCAGTCACGAATTGGTTGGAAATTTGGAGTGAGAATCAAACTTTGCGTTTAATTGTATGTTTGAGTCATCTACTTAAAAATTTCAGAGTGTATTGCGAAAATGTTTAATTAATATTTTATTCTGAGATGCCATCTACGTTTTTACTTCGTCCTAGACTTTTTCGTTATTTATTTGGAATAACATACTTTGATCAGCAACGTGAAATACATCGTAATTTACCCAAGGAAATCCTGAATGTGAAAATGGTCAGAGTTCATTAAAAATAATAAAGATTAATAACTAGAGGTGCTACAAAATGGTACAGACTTTCTCGTACTAGTTAGTTTCCTATTATGTTGAATGTGGGCTAGCCTTTTGGTTTTGCACGACTCTCTTCCAAGATACTATCTGTCGGCCCTTAAAAGACCTACCAGCACGTTTCCTTGTACCTAGCGCTCCTCTGTGAACACTCCCAGATAGAGTTACTTCGCCCTCTCCGAACATTGCATATACCTATCTCGACCATGCACTTTTATACCGGATGCATGACCAGTAAATGGTCATTCAGGCGCGATCCTCAATGTTATGCAATCAACACATGGATATCAATCAGAATGAAAATGAAAATGAGTATCTATTAAAACACAGAACAGTTCTCGTTTACGTTTGCAAGCGGTAAGAAACTCAGTGTTCAAAATGAAATTCATTTTCACTGTGTACACCTGAAAATGGCCAAATATTTCCAATAGTCGACAAGTCTGACACTAATTAATGACTGCTTAGCATGGAACTTAATTAACTCATGAAGTCACGTAAGGGAATTAAATTTTCCTTTTTCATTAGCCCAGATCATATTCTCATCGCTCCCAAAATGGAGCGGTTAACAGTTGCTCCAACAATTCCCTTGAGTCGTATATGCGAGCGACAACGACAGCGGGTGACCAGCGGCAAAGGTAATTCGGAAGTCAGTGGGTTAAAGATAGTTTAGTCAATTGATATGATTGGGATCATTTTCTTACCTCTGTGTACAACAAATTAACTGAAAATCGTAATCGAAATGATTTTACAAAGAATCTTTTGAAAAGAAAGACCTGGGAATGTTTACAAAATAAAGTGAAATGATTGAAATTTACAATCTACTATGTATTTTCAAAATTATTGTTAAATTATTGACATGAATTCAAAATAACTTGATTTTTTGTTCATTCAATGACACTTTTACAACTTTGAATATTTTAGCACTGGTTTATTATTTCATTCATAACCTCTAGAATCAAAAGGACAGAAATGCTTTAATGAAATATTCTATTCGAAAAGGACTGAAGAAAACAATCTTTACATGTTATGAATTCCTAACTATTAAAATGATGTGTTATGATTTTTAATTATAACTAATTAAAGTAAACTGAATGAATGAAGATTTACTCAAGATGCAAAGCTAATATTTACATTCTAACAGACATTCGTTTATGATAATTTTGTTCATTATGGCATTTCGTGCATGTACCAGACATATCACAGAGGAGGACTTTGACTTTCCAATATTAAAACTTTGGAGAAAAAGGGTCCTGAGAGCGAAATCTTTAAAGAAGGAATGCCGTGACGTTGGAAATCAATGATTATTAAAGTCTGAAAAGGCAGTTATCATAAAAGGGTAAAAATGTTCACGTCCACATTATCTGTGAATGAGAAATAACCATTACAGATGCTTTACTGACAAAATGTCAGCGGTCGACTGTTCACATGATGAGTGAATCCGTATTGGCGTGGTTCATCATAGTCGGAAACGTCTCCCCGATATGCGTGTTGGATCTGTGGGAAAGCACATAAAAATTGTACATGCTCGTGAAAGTAAAGGAAATTCTGTTGCGCACATCTTCCAATGCCATCCGCACGGTTGTATTTTAATAACATTCCGTGAAAATGATGATCGTTAGCAAATGGAAAATACTTAATAATAAATAAAAATGTATTTTAAAAATTTCATTCCACCTTTTTAATTTAAATACTACCAAATTAAATAATAATTTAATTCTCCAAATAATAGATATGTATTCTATGAGCCAACATCACTGAAGTTGTTATTCTAATAACATTCATACCAGTAACGGCATTTCCCCCTTTGCCTTCCAAATTAATTTTAGGAATAAATGTTACATCACATCCTTAGTCACATCTTAGTAAATTTTTATGTATAGTTGTAATTATTAAATCTATGTTTAGAACGTCCTGAATACTTTGTTAACGTTTGGATCGAATTGGAACATTCCATCACGAATTTACATTTTATACAAGAAATAAGATAACTTTCGCTCTTATACTTTTGATGTAGCATATGTACTTTGGAAAGTAAGGGATATATAGCGTGAATTGGGTTGTCCGGGGTGACGCCGCGTCCAAGGCTGAGGTGCCAACGTTTCGACGATTTCTTGGACTTCTTCAGGCCTGTAGTGCGTCAGGATGTTGGTCGCTCCGTTTTATGTGTTTTAGATGGGTCAGGCTGTGATTGGCTAGGTCAGGGGGACCTGGTCAGGTTATGATAGGCTGAGGTGTCCGCCAATAGGGATATATAGCGTATTATGTAAGATAATATCGTCCGAATGTCTGTTTTGCAAATTTGTTTCTTGGTGTACAACTCGAAAATCCCGTTATGCCGCATTATGATACACACTTGTTGAAACCACGTACATCTTTGGACTCGATCCTATACAGGTTTTAAGATTCGTTATTGACTGGTCGACTGTGTGAGGAAAAGCTTGTACAGAAGCACATATCGCATCGTCTTCTTCTGAACAAATATTTTTAACGGTTTGAGTTACATTGTGGGAAATAAGGCGAACTGACTAATTGGACCGGGTCAGTGGCAGATTCCTCTTTAAATATTATCAATTCTTTCATCTTAGAAAAAGATTTATAGAAGATTGAAAAGTATCTTTTAATTTCTTTTAAAAGTTAATACTCATTACTCATACATATGCTCATTAATTAATAATAAGATGTCCCTGAAAATTTAAACATGTTTACTCTTATACAACTTCGTAATACGATATTCAATGATATAATTTTCCATCGGGAAAAATCCTCAAAATCAAAAATCTTGTAGTATTTTGGGCAAAAAATGATATCCTTTAAAGAAAAAGTAAATGTTCAACACGACATTGATTTGAATGAACTCATAACTATTTGTTTGTATTCCAGCATTGTAAACAACCTTTTCTGTTGCAAGAAATCGTTCATAATCGGGCGTCTTACGGCACAAATGATGACGTATTAGATTTTATTGCACGAATGATTGCGTCACGACACATTCAGCCAACCGCAGCGAGAGAATCGGGGGAGGTAGAGGTAAACGGAACAGCCGATCACCGTTTTATCGCACAGATGTCAAGTACCCGAGACATCACCGGAAAATTGCTTGGCAAAATTAAGTTTGATTCTCTTAGAAATTTATAATACTGTCATACAAAAAAATAGCGTATGCAATTCGTTTATAATGTTGCTTTATTGCATTCGTACAAATTTGAAAACTCGCTTCTAACGTCGCTTGTTTTCAAAACATGTACTCATGGAATAAAGCTTAACATTGTAAACTAATTTCATGAGCTACTAATTGACAATTTATTATTTGATTTGAACATTAGGGGATTTTTTTGTAAATACAAAATTACATGAAACAGAACCTTGTCCTTAGGCAATTTCTATCAATTATTTACGTTTATTTTGTGTCTATTACTTAAATGTTTATTTCAATCTAGCAAGTGAGATCTCTTTGGTCTTTTTCTGATTTCATTGCAATCTAGCACCACGATCATCGCGATTTTCAGTTCCTTCGCACATTGAGATGTGGATGACTATTCAATTTACTGATGAACTTTTGGCTACGCTCTGGCTTGCTTCCATGAAGTCGGGATCTGTAAATCAATATGCATGCTGACGAGAGAGATGTACCACAGTGCGCCTTTACAGAGATAATTTTAGAGTGAGGGAGTTAAATGATTTCAATATTGGTTTGAATGGTATTTCTCAATGGAATGTATTGGGTCTCGTATTCTATGTATTCTACACAAAAGGTATACTACGAATTGTAGATACGGTAATTGCAATCTACGTTGTCATCACAGCAATGCTAGCTGCCGCTGATGATATCAGAACAACCGTACTGCTCTTAGAAACACATCTAATCTTCATCTTGTTGAAGAAACTGTGAATACAACCAAAGGAATGCAAATCAAAACACGTGACATTTATATTGAGAAAAAAAACAGGTCTTCCGATTAAAGCAAGCAAATGATTTTTAGAATACTCAATCAGAAAAGCACGCTGAGAATGCTGCTAATTAACCGTCGTCTCTCGTGTAAAAACATATTGCGAACATAAAGAAGAAATTAAATACAATAACGGAAAGCCTGAATTGATTGCTAAGCAAATCATCGGATCTATTACCAAAAATTACTTGAACATAAAACCATCATCAAAACTGCCTGGGCATACGGTATTTCAAACATTCAAGTAAAACATCACAAAGAGCCTTTTTATATAAAAGGACACAATCGTGCCTTTCCATACGCGTTTCCGTGGTATGCATTCTTTACTGCCTCGTGAGCTTCGCGCCTTGTCTTTACGCCCCCAACGAGCGCGGGCGGCCGGCGTGAGAGCGCGAGAGCGGAAGCGGAGCGAGAGAAAAGATTCGTTTCTGGGAGCGCGTTCCATTTCGCCACCCTGGTCACGCCCGGCGCCCTAGTTTTACGAGCGCGGTTCTCTCGCGGCCAGCTGAGGAAGTGGGACCTACATTATTGAACTCGCCTCTAAGACCTTCACAAACGGCCCGTTGCGTCTCACAAAGGGAGCACTCCATTTCCACAATGAGTGTGAGGGCTTAAAGCTGCATGTTTGTCGGGTACGCGCGTTTTTGTATTCCTTGATATGTTTGGACAATGTAATAAAATGTTGCATTGTAGTTGTCAGTTCCTTCTTTCTTTGAAAGAACTAAGGATACATTAACAATGTGTAGATGGACTAGTGTTTAATAAAAGGACATCGCTTTCAGGTTGTTCATTAGTAGAAAATGAATAAACAAAAAAAACTGAGAGACAAAGGAACGTAAAGGAACAATAGAAATGAAAATAATTCAAAGATTTTAAAAGCACCTCAAAAATGTTCATTGGAAGAAGAAAATACACTCGCCTTTTTGCCTACGTGGAAGGATCAGAAAACATTTCACAAATTACTAGATTTTGGTTGTCATACAAAAACAAAAAATAATTTTGATCATACTTAGGCCGTACAAATAAATTAAAAATAAACCCTACTACTAAAATAACACTTCAGAATATGAATGTCTGAGTGTCATCATTTGAATATTATGTTAACATTTTTAGACAGCATAAAATATGTAACGTCAGGTGTTCTAAATTCACGATGTCTATTTTTCAGATTCATATTACAGATCAAAATTTCGTATGTATTTCGACTGTCTGTTGACGTGTTATGAAATAATCTTAGGGAAGTTCTGAACACAACTCTCTTCTCGCACGGCATATTCTTCACATTCAGATTCAGATATTACTGTGGGATCTCTTCGAAGGGAATCTATAGCTGGCAGGCTTCTCCCGTGGCATTCTCGACGTCAAACGCTGATGCATCGCTTCTTTTCGTGCCTCCCGCAGGAATGCGTCATTCTTTATTACCTTCTCAACGCACTGTGGGATGCAAGAATTCAATATATCGCACGTCAGCGACGGATCAGAATGATATATACATCTTCTCGCGTGAGTTTGCCGCTCGAAATCTGTTGACAGAATACGAGAAATATGTAGAAGGAGCATGCGCTTACAATTCTCTTCTGGATTTGTATTCTGCGTTACTGGTATTTTGTTTTCTTTATTTGGGCCTATGAAATCTCTTAGAATTACGTATGCTCTGCAAAGTTTCACCCTAGAGCTTCTAGTAATGGGCTTGAGCTTAGTTTGAGGGGAACGTTTGCTGATGTGTGGGCCTCTGAGGGGTCAGAGAGGTATCAGATTACTACATGTCAGGAGAAGGTAAAGTGAACTTTGGTTGTATAGTTGAAATCAATTACATTCGTGAAGGGTGCAGGCGTTAGCTACTCTCTTATAATTGTAGAAAATTCTCTAGTTTATATAATCTGGATATTTCGGAATTATTCTTTAGACTTGCGGAGTCTCTTTATACCAAGAACAAATAGAAGACAGATGTTAATGAAGAATTATAACAGTTATGAAGGCAGCGATCAAACTGTACAAAAAAGGTTTAAAATTTTCTTTTTTATATTTTTTGACGGTCGTATTTCAAATGGCTGAGGCTACTACTAATTTGATGTTTTCGAATAAAACAGAAAGAGGATTTGGAAATTTACAACGTACCTCAACAAAGTGATAGTAACTAAATAAAATACTTATGTAAATTACCATATTAAGTATCATTCTAATTACTGAACTGATGGAAGTCGGGGTGACATTTTACCAATAATCATAACCATTGTTGAAAGGTTTGTGAGTACAATAAAATATACGCTCATAATTAACTTGGAGCACTCTATGACAATATTGATGGCACTTTATTGAACTCAATTTGAAAGTTTGGAATTATGTCTACTCTAATGGTAAGAATTGTATTTTATCCTTTTTATTAGTTGAAAAGCACTTAACCTGCATATTTGGATTGGGTAACAGATAGTTGACGGCAAAGTCGGTGAAATTCAGCTTAAAGGTATTAAATAATTTGATATATAAAACAACAATTTTTTTAAGATGCAAAATTGTAATATTGTTTTTCATAATAGTAATTTGTCTATTACATCATCTGAGTGATTACATTCCGTTTTCTCATATTCCGAACTTCTTTACATTGAACTTTATATTATATGCTATAGTTAATATTGAGTTTGATGAAGAAAAACACGAATGACACAATTTGAATGTTTTGAAGCCTTCTAGTGCCTTGAAAAACCAACAAAACTATTACTGGGTTATTTCCAATTTTTTTGATTGTCAACATTGAGTCATAATTTGTTGATTTTTTTAGGAAGAATCTTTTAAGAAAGGAAGAGTCGTGTACATTCTTTCTGTGTGGTGGTACTCTTAAAACTCTTAAGACATGTTATGTAGAGCAATGAAAGTATAATGTGAATACAAATTATCTAAATTCCTAGAAGTTGGTGCCAGAAAGCATTCGTAGCTTCAGCCTTATAATAATGGCGACGCTCTCCATATTGCGATCTAAACATTCTGGAGTTCAAATAAAGAGCAAAGAGTACACTGGGAGATAAAATGTCACTTCAATATATGTAAAAGGGGCTAAATTTTTCGAAGTTCAAGTCAAAAGCTTTCGTTTCTGCATTAGAAAAATATTTTTAGCATTTAAAATTAATATTGTTGTATCGTTCTGTCTCGAATAGACTTACAGTCTGTTTTTCAGCTCCATTTCCATATTGTTTCCGAATTATTTTCAGTCTTCTTACATTCAAAGAATTCGCTCAAAATACATTCATAATTTTTTTTATTGAAACTCAGATTCGCAATACATAAATCATTCTGCTCACAGTAAGCACAGAAGTTCCACTTTAAATACCTAAAATCTTTATATCGGCAGCTCTATTGATTTTGGAGGCTCGTCTCGTTTCTCCTCTGGCAATTTCTGCTGATCACTTGACACTGGTGTAACTACACCGGGCCTTGGATGAAGCCGCGGGCAGAACCCGACCCCTTAACAACCCTAGAGCGCCCGCGACGCGCCGCGGGGCGGGGCGGGGCGGGTGGCGCGTGGGGGAGGGGGGAGAGGGGAAGGGGAGGAGGTGGTGGCTAATTCCGCCAGCGCCACAGCAAGCAACGGACGCCGGCGGCCGAGGCGGAGGCGGTGGCGTAGACACAGGCACGGCGGTGCTGCTGCTGCGGCGGCGGATCGCAATCCGACCCACGTACCACAGGCAAACACTCGAGCGGCGGCGGCGGCGGAGCCTGTGGTGGTGGCGGACACGATGTAGCCGCGGTGGAGGTCGGGGCAGTAGCGGTTGCGACTCGCAGTGGAGGAAAGTTGTTATTTTAAGAGGCCAAAGATGTCATAATTTAGTCCGTTTTGGCTCTTAACGCATTAAACACAAGAGTAGTTCAACATTTATTGACATGATTTTCCCTGTGTATTTGATATTTTTATTTAATGGCTGTCAGATTAATTTGGTTTTGGTTATTTCATGGTGAATTTCTCACGCTTTAAGTTTTTATTTGCATTCTCCTATTAATTTTTAAATAACACTTTTATTATTTAGAGTTTTTGTTTATAGGTTGACGAAACTCGGAAATTTAATCACAATTTATACAAGTGTATAAATAAATGGGTACACTTACTATTTCTAGCAGGTTTCATTCTAATTTTTACACACGGGGCTGCTCTTTAAATCGTGTTTAACAAACCTGTTAAGGTGTCTCTTTCTAATAGACTTTATTTATCTTGCATTTACATTAACCTTCCGTGACATTGTTCTTAACTAGAATAGAAGATTTGGGAAGGCGGCAATCGGATAAATAAAAAACTATACACAACAATCGTAAACTTTCAGGACATGAATTGCATTGAAGATAGATATTGAAATATTATCTTAATGAAACGCTTTGTTTGTAAAACTTTACGTTTACCTAACTACGCTTTGGTTGTAACAAAACTAGGTGCTATACCAGCATGCACTTTTTCGCATTATTGGAAACGTAATATTGAAACATTGCAATTGCTGCGCTATAAATACTTGAACATTGCTCGGCTATAAATACTTGAACACGTCCCATTCAACCTATTCAAACAAAGCGTTTGTGTATCTGCATTAATCTCGTTAGTCAGGAGCAGTAATCATTTCTTACTTTTACAAATGAAACATGCTGGAATAAATGTAAGTGGACCTGGAAGGCGAAAAACTAAAAAATATAGATTTTCATTTTATAGTTAATCGTTTATCTTCAATATTTCCCCCTTTGAATGAGAATACTTGAATACGAATGAGATACTTGCGGTGACGCGAATACCAGAACATTTTGTTAATTCGGAGACGGGAAGAAACCACGGAAAGTAGTAGCATTCTTAGCATAGCAGGCATTGTTAATTTGTTTGTTGTTCGATCATACACAATTCACGAGTAGGCGCCCATCAGGGACGCAGAGTTGGGACAGTCATTTAGATGTCAGTAGGATTCAGGTGATAAGAGGAAAACGCCGTGGATTTTCAAGAAAGAAGCAGAGGTACCAATCTCGGTCGCGATTAGAAGAACGAAGACGTCACGCGGAGGTTCATCTGGACTGGTTTCTCCGGGGCGACATCCGACATCGCCAAGAGAGTTCACGGTACCATTTTGTTAAATATCAGAGGTCATGATCATAAAAAAAATTCAGGCAAAATCAAACAATATGTTCAATATAACGTTCATCGAATATATTAACTTTTGTTATTTGAAAAAATTAAATACATGGTTATCATTGTGCAACCTAACACGTAATTTAGTGCCACAGTATCAGCAAACTTTCAGATTTCATGCTACTCTGTACGGAGGGCGGATCGAGTGGCAATTGGCAGAACAGGTAAGCGGATTCCTACTTAAAACCGAACCCAAACGACTGAGCCAGCACGGCAACGTACGATTAATTAACGTAAAGTTATTTATACTTGGAATTGTTTCCTGGCGCTCAATTCTCATGGCACTTCGTTAGTTAGTTAAAAAATGTTACACTTATTATTTAAACAAGTTAGGTAAATTTTAATAATAAAAAACGTGGATGTAAATATTCACTTAAAAATTCATATCAACAATAAAAATTAAAATTTCTTAAAAATACTGCGATAAAACATTTAAAATATAGCCAAGAAACTACAGTAGAAAACAATCCTCTAGTTTATACAGTTTGGAAGAAAATGTTCATTAAATATAACATTATAGATATAGGGCCTTCAGGGTCCCCTTAACTGTTGTAACATTTACAGCACATTATACAGAAAAGCAAGTGTTGGAACAAGCTTACTTAACACATTAATTTACAAGCACGGAATATGCGCACCTTGCCATAGTACAGTAATTATGTATCGTACAAGTAATTCTAATTTATTGTAATATATTCTATTTAATTTCAACACTTAGCCATTCAGCCACGTCACGTTGCGGAAGAGCAACCAGACGCTCGCTTGTAATTCTTGCTAACGCCTACGGCGCAACCCCTAGCTAGTTTGCGCGTCGCCTTCTAGGAATGTAGAACTTGATATGTTAGCCTCGAAACAATTATTACAATTTCAAAATTTCAATTTGCTACATAATTATATAACTTGCTTAATCCACCGTTACTCCCGCTGTTTGAAAAAATCTAACAATTCTGGATTTATTTAAATAACATTGCCATCTTTCCACACACGCAGATAATGCTCGAGCAATGCCATCCGGCACGATTCACTCTGCATCCGGTCATCGTTCTTATCAGTTCTGCGAAGGGAAGCAATATGAGAAGGCGTTGATTAGTGCAACGCGTCGTGTTCGATATTTTCTCACGCGCGAGAAAACTGTTTATATTTCGATACGCTTTTCACATCCGCTCATCTGACAGTTATACACTCGTTTTTGTGTCTTGAATGCTTGCGTACCCCCATACTCCACCTAGGGAGTACATGACCTTGACGTTGGTGGTGGAGCTTGAGTACCCCCATGATCTTGAGAGCTATGCCGGCGGTAGCGTAGCTACTGGTAGGGCCTCCCTTGCCGGACAGGTCGAGAGGGAAGAGTCAGACGAAGAAGTACTCCAGAAGAGGACTGGGGCGCAAGAAGAGAAGAGGACAGTGCGCAGAAGAGGATTACAAAACGACGAATATTACCTCGAGAATTTAGGCAGAAATCCTAGCCTACATTTCGATCTAGGGACGAAAGATACTGGTATGATCTCGCCAATGGAACTAGTAGATTCCTAAAGAGATGTGAGCAGGAGGAGCTCAAAGGCATGGTGACGACAACCTCCTAGGGAAGTAAACCCTAAACAAAAAATTTGGTCCTCCTAGTAGGGAGTTAGGACGATGGGATAGCTCCTCATCGTCCATGTAAAAACTATGAAATGCTAAAAGGCCTAATCATGAGAAAACGGACGGGAACCGGAGACGAACTAGGCAAAGGAAATGGATAATGAATATTGGAACATGGAATACTCAAGGTCTGGGAAATAAGGTACAAGAGGTAATTAAGTAACTTTAAGATTTAAATATTGATATTGCAAGTTTAAGTGAGACAAAGAAAAAGGGCTCCGGTATAGAAGAGATTGGACCGTATGTTCATATATGGAGAGAAGTACAAAAAGTTCAGAGGAGTAGTAAAGGGATTTCCATAGTCATAAAAAATAAATTTAGATACCATATTAAAAGTTGGGAAGCTATAGATGAGAGGCTGATTAAAGTAAATTTGGAAAGTTTTAGATACAAAATGACGATTCTTGGAGTGTATGCGCCAAATGAAAATGAAGATTCTAATATTTTGGATGAATTTTATTTAAAACTGGATGGGGTAATCAGTGAATGTGGTAAATAGAGAATGGGTAAATAGAGAACTAATTTTATTGGGAGATTTTAATGCAAGAGTGGGAAAATCTCAAAACTCAAAAGTCGTTGGACAACATGGAGAAGAGGTGGAAAATTCGAATGGAAGAAGATTGATTCAACTGTGTGAACAACATGAACTTATAATTAGAAACGGTCACTTCCAACATAAAGATAAGCATATGTTCACTTGGGAAGATAAGGTAAGAGGAAGGAGATTTGTGATCGATTACCTAATCACTAGACAGTATTTAACTGAAAAAGTAATGGACGTCAGGGTACACAGAGGCTCGGAATGTAGATCCAACCATTATCTAGTGAATGCCAAATTATGTTTTTAATAGGAAATATAATATAGAGGGTCTTTCACAACCAAGTATAAAATATTTATTTCAAAATAGACTGGATAATTTACTCAACGAAAACATAGTTGGATCAAATAAGGAGATATATGAACATCTCAAATATAGTCTGCATCAAGCGGCTAAAGAAGCACTTGGAGAAATACTTTTAAATAAGAAAAGGACAGGGAGGAGCTATTGGATAACTCAAGACCTGGAGCGGGAAATAGAGGAGAAGAAGATACTGTATGAAAAATGGTTGAGTACCAAGAAAGCGGAAAATAGGGAGGAATATAACATCCAACGATATAGAGTTAGAAACATGATAAGAAAAGAGAAACCACAATCATGGGAGCGTAAATGCCAAGAAGTAGAAATGTATATAGGTGGGACAAAAACAAGCGAGATTTGGAAGTTCATAAAACAGGTCAAATCTCCCAAACTGGAAAAATTTCGCATAAAAAGTATATCTGTAAGTAAATGGGAAGACTATTTTAGAACATTATTGAATGAAGGAAGATCAGATTTTCTTGGAACTACAGAAAGGGAAAAGATACCTCTGGCCAGACAAATTACAGTAACAGAAAGAGGGTCAAGAGATGTATCAAAGAAATGAAAGGTGGTAAGGCTCCGTGTCCAGGAGAAATCCCAATCGAATTGATAAAGAATGGAACACCTTAGCTAGTACGGATGATGACGAAGCTAATTAATAGCTGTATCAATAAAGGCGATATACCCCAAGACTGGAAAATGGCTTATATAACTCCAATATATAAGAAAGGAAGGAAAGATATGAGTGAAAATTATAGAGGGATAGCAGTGACAAACACGTTCAGTAAGGTATATGGAAGAATGTTAAGAGAATTAATAGAAGAGGTATACAAGGAGTACGAAGAAGAAGAACAAGGTGGTTTTAGAGCAGGTGGTTATTGCATAGATAACATAGATATTTTGTTTGTCCCAGGTGATGCAAAAGAAATGGCAAACAGGGAGAGAACTTCATACGGTCTTCCTTGATTTAGCAAAGGCCTATGATAGTGTGCCAGTCATAAAGTTATGGGAAGTTATGAATAAAAGTAATGTAAATAAAATTTTAATAACTGCGGTGAAGGAATTGTACATAGATCAAAAAGGAAAGGTGAAAGTTGGAAAACAGATGACCAAAGCATTTCCTATATCAAAGAACTACGGCAAGGATGTTGTCTGTCACCTACCCTCTTTAAAATATATGTTAATGCGGTGTTACAAGTATGGAAAAGAAAATTTGCTGGGATGGGAATGCCACTTGATGATAATATAACACTTTATACCCTACAATTCGCTGATGATCAGGTACTGATGCCGCAAGACCAGGAAAATATTGAATATATGACTAGGAAAATAAAACAAGATTATGAGAAATAGGGACTAAGCCTCAATCTAGAGAAAACAGTGTACTGGACACTAGGCAGTACACATGATGTATTGACTGTGGAAACTGGAGAAATAATACGAACAGCAGAGGACATAAAGTACTTGGGAACAACAATAGGGAAACAAGTTATTTATGAAAAGGAATGTGAAACTCGAATAATTAAAGGCAGGAAAATTTTAGGAGCCCTGAATCCAGTGATCTGGGATCCAAAGATAAGCAGAAAAACGAAATTTAGAATATATAAAAGTATGAGTGAAAGTGTTGCATTTTACGGAGCAGAAATATGGCAACTTCCAGAACAACAGTAAAGAAAATTGAGAGCCCTGGAAATGGATTTCCTCAGACGAGTTCCAGCAATATCCAGAATGGAAAAAATTAGAAATGAAAGGGTTAAGGAAATAATGAATTTACATCATGATATTATAGAGGAAATTGAAAAGAAACAACTCACTTGGTTTGTACATGTACAGCAAATGGAGGAGAAAAGCCTCCCCCAAAGAGAATTAGAATGGCAACCAAGTGAAAGGAGGAAATGAGGAAGACCAAGACCAGGGTGGAAAGACCAGATCAGAAAGACCATCGAGAAGTGGAAATTACCTCCTGATGCCTGGAAGAACAGAGAAGACTGGAGAAGATTAGGCGCCGGAAGACCGAAGTAGCGGTTAAAAAACGGCAAGAAGAAGAAGAATGCTTGCGTGAAGATCAGAAAAGCTTAGTATCTCATCTGGATCGTGTATTTTTACACAAGATTAAGAGATTTTGCAAGAATATCGTCCGCTGTCCCTTCGCTGTAGTTTCAATTACTTAGTTTTGTTTTCTCTTTAGAATAATCTTATGACGGGGAGCAACGAAGAGAGAAAAGAAGATGCGCTTTTTTGTCCAAAGAGGCAAACCGGGTTCACGCATAAATCTTCACTTAACATAGAATGCGGTAAAATAATCTACAAATCAATAATTAGACCCTCTCTAACCTATGCGAGCCCCGTTTGGGTGTCTAAAAAAAATAACCAAAGCTCCGTGGTTTATAAGTAATGAACAACTGCATGGAGAATTAAAAATATAATATATTCAAGACTACATAATCAAAATTTCAAAAAACTTTTATGAATTACTACCAAAATTCCCAACAACAGCAACTTACCATTTAGGTAAAAATTACAGCCAACCACAGAAAATTCATTCACGCTACCCTAAAGACATTTTCAAGCCTCCCTAACTAACCAAAAAATATAAACTGTTGCTCTCTCTCTCTCTGTCTCTCTCTTTATTACACTCTCGCATACACGACAATACCAACTCATTTTTACTTTCCCGTATGCGTACGTATACACGAAGTGATATACGTAGCATAGGGAAAGTTATGTAATGCTGCGCGAAAAAAATGGCAAATTTTCGGCGGAAAAAAAATTAATTGCCGGGCCGTGAAAACAAAGAAGTGGATAAACCCAGTTGCTAAATTAAGAAAAAAATCCCCTAATACGGGGTGTAGGCAGAAACCCTGTATTCTAGGTTCTTGATACCGAAAAACCAATTGACAGAAAAACGTCCGTCTGTCCGTCCGTCTGTCCGTCCGTCCGTCTGTGAACACTGCTAGCGCCTAAACCATACGTACGATTTCTTCCAAAATGGATATTCCCCGATCGATCTGGTTCTAGTCAAACCTTTGAGATTTTGAAAAAGATTCTTCGAAATTTGGGGGTACTTTATATGAAGCTTCCCGGACATTTTCAAAATTTTCTCAAAAACGGCTCCAAATTTTTTCTTTAAATTTTTTGTATGAATAGAGTAAAATACACTCATTAACATGGCATAGGTCCGATTTTCACGGATAACTCGGAATTTTCGAAAATTTTGAAAGTTTGACTTTTTTTCGGCGTCTTTCTCCAGCTACAAAATTGAAGATAGAGATTTTTACTTCAAATAAAATTTGTTTTGCATATTGAGTTCTTTCATCAAGGTCATGTAAATGTTTTTCAAAATTTTAGTAGTTTTCGTGCAATATGTGCAATTTTAAAAAATTACAAAAACAAGATTTTCTCAAAAACGGCTCCAAATTTTTTCTTTTAACTTTTGGTAGGGATAGTGGTAAATATACTCTCTCAATGACATAAAAGCCATATTAGTCTTTAGTTGGTGTTTTCAAAAATTTCAAAAATTTAATTTTTTTACTTGTCGCTCACGTCGTTAATATTTACATTACCGGCGATTTTTTCACATTATTATATTTACGAGTATATATGCTTTAAATAATGTCAAGTAAAGTTTCTCGAAAACACAACCGCTTTCTGTGAAACGTAGCTCAAATTTCGGCATTTTGCTCAATCGGCATTTTCTCATATATGGCTGCAAATTTTTTCTTGATACTTCTGTAACGGATAGTGCTAATTACACTCTTTAGTATAGCGTAAAATTTATTTTGATTTAATTTCGCATTTTTAGTAGCGCTAAAACGCCATTTTCTGTTAAACGGCACATAATTTTTAAAAGAAAATTGCCATTTATGACTAGGTTTTTGTGTTCTTTAATATTCTAAAATTAATGTTTCCGTTCTACCAATAGGAAACCGAAAAATTAAGAAAATGACAAAAAAATGTACTTTTGGCGGTAATACATCACAGCTGGCAAGAAAGAGTTTATGGCAATTCCGAATAGCTAAAACACAAGGAAATAGAAAACTAATACGGGAAAGTCTGTGCCATTCTGTAGCACCACTAGTTTTTTCTAACAAACTTCTACATAAAGAGTATTGACAGACCTGAGGATGGTTCATTCTAAAACGTTATGTAATTGTATATAAACGCCCTTGAATTGTTGATAATGGTTCACTGGAGGAGACTTGCAAGGATGAGGTGTGAAGGTGGTGTTGGTAATATGGCGCGGCTAAAGGAATGTGTGTGGTAAAAAACTATAAGTGTGTATAGAAAATGTGGGGTGGATCGTGGTTAGAAACGAAAGATGCAGAGAATATGCCCTGATGAAGGCTGAATAAAGGCCGAAACGTTGGCAGGTTAAAAAATGGTTTTGTCAATGACCTACTCTCAAGAATCATTCCATAATATTATATTTATTACACCAGTTAAACACACACTCATGTAGTAGCTGATGGGGACTGTGAAAAGTTCAAGGTAAGATAATGGTTATTTTCACTATTAAAATTAGTGTGTTATGTCAAGGAGAATTTTGAAATGCACATAGGATTTGGGGAGAGATATGGTGCCAATTGCTCAAAATCAAATTACAAGTAATGTTGCTAATGTCACCAATCAACTGTTATAGACAGGTTAGAAAAAAATGAAACGATATTAAAGTTAATGTTCCAGAAAAAGTATGAGAAATTACCATTCATTTATAAAGCCATGCTTCATTAAAAAAGATCACTATTTGCTGTGCTGGAGTTTTCTTGGTTTCCAAAGAAACATTCTCAGGAAGCACTCTCTTTTAAAAATTGTTTTACTCTCACTCACATGAGCTTGCCTGTTTTCCATCCCCCAAAACAAGTTAAACCATTGTGCTTTTCAAAAACACACGCTAGGTCTGGATGCCTTAAAAATTTAATGCTTCATCACCTGGAATCTCTGAAAAGAAGGTGTCGTATAGAATTATCAAGACCCACATAAAAAATAATTCATGGTACTTCACACAAAACACTACAAAATAAACTGATTATTATATATATTAAAAAATTCTAAAATTACAAACTAATTAAAAATTCTAAATGATTATCTGAAACAAACTAGATTTATTTTATTGAAAATTAGAAATTGTAACCTTTGTAAAATTTTCAATGTCAGTAACTGGATGTGTCTTTTTCAGCGGCCTTTATAGTTGTGGTCAGAGCTTAATGTTTTTTAAATAATAAATTATTGTTTCAACAGACTTCACACCCACCTGTAAACATACAGAAAGTTGAAAAAAAATGGGATTTATTACTATTAATGCATAACAAATGATAATTAATAGTTGTAGATAATAACTATTACCAATAACTATTTTAATTATGAAAATTACACCTGTCAGTTTTAAAAGATTAGATTAAAAAAAATCTTACCTGTAGTAATTTGGCCATAGTAATTTGTCAAACAAGTATGAGTGACATGGATGCCTTCTTCCATTCATTCCCTCCACAATCCACAAAATAAATTTCAAATTCTTTTTTCACGAGAACTTTGAATTCGCTTTAACCTCAAACACAAAATACTTGAAATAATCCCATTTGTAGTTGGTCTATCCATTAATTTTTATTATTACGCCTTCCTTCGTCTTCCTTTGGAGGGGAAGTAAAGCCCGCTGTCCCATGTTAGTAGATTTACTTGCATATAAAAGATCAAGCCTAAATGACGCCTCTGAGCTAAATTCAAAAATCGCCTGTTTCGTCGCCCGAGTTAATACCTTCTTTCTCCGCTAGTTGGTGAAAGGGGCGTAGTGAAAGTTGCATGATCAGGCGGAAGAGCGGGCCTGATGGCCCGAGTCTCGTTACGTAAAATAAGGCATTAAGTTAACTAACTTCACTTAACTGAATAAGAAAACGAATCTTTACTACTAAAACATAACTCCTCTGTGATTATTGATGAAAACAGTTGGAAAATAATAAATAAAAATAATAAACGCGTAATACTAAATTAATAAAGTAAACGAAATCACTTAATGCAGATTTATGAAAAAAACAAATCGCAAAATGAGAATCGTGTGCAACAATACCAAACTAGTGCAGTATAATACAACATAATTGGCTTGAATATTGACGGAATCTACGGCAGTATAATGACAGTATAATTCCGTATAATACGGAAGTAAGTGACATTTTTCAAAAGTATTTACGTTAGCTGGCCAGCACTATACCCGGTGGTTATTTTCAGTCTACGGCACCATAATTTTCTTCCATAAGGATGGCACCCTAATTGTTGACAAACGAGCAATATGAAATGAAATCGTGTGGGTTGTGAACATGGAGCTAAAAATACACGGAGGTGTCTTTACCTATCTCTGCAATGTTCAGAAAGTGAAGCCAGTCCGTTCTATTGCTGTGCCCCAATCACGTCACGTCCATACGTCATTAGCTGCATGTGACGTAGGAGTATGCAGGCCGACTATGACCTTGTACGACAGCCATCTTGCTTTAGTTTATGCTATGATTGTGTTAGAGTTTCATTCCGCGCCGCAAATATCGACAACTTCATATTTAAATTATTACTGTACATAAAATCCAGAATATGGATTTTTAATGGTGTTATCCAAACGACGGGGAAATTGTGACTCGAAACGGGAAACCGAGTATCAGTGTTTCTGGCTGTGAAAGAAATGGACATGCGCCAAAAGAAGACGAAATTTTCTACGAAATCATCATTTTAAGGTAGGGAAACGTTTGTAATTGATTTGAGAGCAATAATGTGGAAATAATTTAAAATAAATGACTAGACGTTGACAATTATAGAACACAAATTTCAATTAAAAATTGTAAACAGCAAAAGACTTTCTTATCAATCGAATAAGTTTCGTCCAATTTCTCTTGACTTACTGAGCAAATGCTGATACAATCCCTTGTTCTGCGTCTAGAAAATAAATGTAGATTTCTTTCCCCGCAGTGACGATCAGATTAAACGGTCATTTTTTACAGTAAATAAATGCATCATCAGATTAAATATCATCGTGATTGAAGGTTATGATGTTATGTTTGATTATTTTACTATCATGGTTTCAACATACGCTGAAAATGTGATGAATGCAAGGAAAATAGGAATGATAAAGGTTTATTAACTGATGTTATTAAATACTGTTAGGATGAATAATTATATTACAAATTTTTAACGAAAATGCTTTAACAATTTTCATTATTTATAACGTACATTAAATTTTTATAGGTTTGTGAAGCACATTTTCGTCCAGAAGATATCCAACAAATTCCTGAGTACTATGACGAGAACGCAAAGAAACAATAAACATCACTAGGAAAATGGAAATTAAAATATGGTACAATGCCATCAGTATTTTCAAATTGTTCTAAATATTTATCGTCAGTAGCAACATTAAGAGAGAGTGTTTTAAGTATCAAAATCTGCAACGTGTAGTTAATGACGGCCTTTCATTGAAAGCGAATGCAAGAACAAATTTTGTCTTGAAAATTTTCAGAATGTGATCAGTGTGTGGCATTGTGACAATTCATTGCAGTGAAGAGTAAAGTGTCACATTTGTATTAATGTAACATGAGAAATAAATTTTATACTGTAAATTATTGTTTGTTTAAAATATATAAGAAACTGGTGAAACTACTTTTTGGGTTCCTTGTTGTGTTGCAGTTTATTCCTTAATGTGTTTTCATATCTCTTTCTCAATCCACACATTTGAATATTTAAATTATTGGGAAAGAGAGATTAATTTAACTTAATACTGGAATTTGTAGGAAGTAATATTCATGCAGTAATCATTTTAATATGTAATGGCATACACATTTGAACACCCAATCCTTGCTTGATTTCGCTCCCTCAAACACAGAATGGATTGTACGGAAAGAAATGCTATTTATAGGCAATAATTTATTTTACTGATTTTCTATAATTAGGAGGAAACGAAATGCTGCAAATTCTGGATGGAAACTAGCTATTCTAAACAAGGTTTTTAAATATTAAAAACGATGCCAAACAACACAACTGAACCCGATCACAACTAATCAAGCGACAGAGCACTCGCGCGGTTTGTTTATGCCACAAGCTTTCTGGGTGCAGCAATATGGCGGAGGTGACTTCAAGTTTATGACGTCACGCCATCTCCATGTATTCTTAGCTTCATGGTTGTGAATTTGTGAGATTTGAAGTATGTCATTATGAAGGTATTTTTTTACAGTAAATTTGTAAATTGCCTTGAAACATTGAATTTGAAGAATTTTAAATGAATTAGAAGAAAAAAAGAACTAAGTGGTAAAATTTAAGTGGTTAGTTCGCAACACACACAAAACATCTCAAATGAACAAAGAGGACTCTGAACCGAAGAAAAAAAGAAAAGTCAAATAACCGAAGGATGTTTAAAGCGTCGGCGACGCCATATTCAACTAGTACGTACCTATACGGGAAAGTAAAAATGCAGAAGGATCGTAAGCGCCTTTTTACTGCAAAACCAAGATCAATTAAATCAGGAGCGCTCCATAAAAAATTAAGTCGTTTGGTAACTCTACTTCTATAGCATTCGTGCACACTTTTAAAAAGAAACATTTCTAAATAAAGTGTTTTTCGAGAGCATAAACGTGTTATGGCTAAAAGCTATATTGATTGCAGAAATCAATTACCATTTAGATGATTGGATATCAGTGAGTTCATAGAGGATATCGAGACAGATGTGTCTACAAAGGTTTTCATACAGGATTTTATACAATGGTGTTTATTAATGTAAATGTACTCTTGCTAATTTTGTGTATGCTGCCTTGTAAATTTTACTGTATTAATTTATTTCCTTTAAAAAAGCTTGTTCTTCTAAGCGCCATACGTAATGAAAACACAGGAAAGAGCCAAACAGAACAACTTAATTTATTCGCAATTACAGTGATTTCAGTAGAGCACACTTCGACACCATCTTGTTCTACTTTTGGAATAACAAAACTGGAAAAATGATATATGATGGTCCAATTCATCTCTTGTTTAATACATTTAAGAGGAAATCAGGAGTGCAGTTGAAGCGTGTCAAACCTTCCCTGGCTACATTTGGCGTAAGTACAAACGGAAAGTACAACGGTGAGTTAGGCCTTATTCAAAACTCTACAGTGGACATATCAGCCAACGTCTATTACTACCTTCACGATCTACATCAATTTGGAAACTTCACCCGTTCCTGTGTTGGCGAGCCCGCTCTGCATCGCAGTTCGTCGCGCCCTCTCTATGCCCTTCTCGCAAGTGTTGCTCCTTCCATTCACGCGGCTCACTTGGACGTGCCTTTTGATTTCGCTGTGCGCAACCATCCCTGCTTTCTTCACCGTCTACTCCTCTGTGTCCAGTGGAGGGCACCGAAGCGGGAGATGGTCGGCGCTCACCCTCAGCGCCCTGGACGTGACGGTGGTGACCTGCGCGGGCGCATGCAGCCGCGATGCAGCTTCTCTGCCCAGCCGCATCCTGCTGGGAGCGCTGCTGCTGTTCTCGCTGGTGCTCAGCAACGCCTACACGGGCCAGCTGCTGGGCTTCCTGACGGCGCCGCCGCGTCTCGCCGACCTCCAAACGTTGGAAGATGTCGCGCGCGTGCTCGATCGTGTATACGCGTTTGCCGTCCCACCGAACATGTTTAATAACTCGAATTCTCCGCAAGCGGTAAAAGATATCAGACAGAAACTGAATATAATGCAAGTCCACGACATCACTAATATCGTGCGTAAAATTACTCACGAGAACAATGTTGGGGTGCTGTTGCCCAGGAGTATTTACTCCTACTTCTCCAGCTCTGAAGCGCTCACCGAGGACGAGCGGATGCTGCATCTCGTCCCAGAGTGCTGAATTCGCCCGGGCTCTTCACCTTCTTGGTGAGCAAGAACTCCCCACTGTTGCCTTTGTTCAGTGACGTGGTGCGGCGCTCGGTGAAGCAGGGCTATACGAGCACTGGGGAGCGAGCGCAGCGACACCGCATGGCCGCCAACGGAGTGATTGTCGTCGAGGGGCCCTTCAGGCCTGCCAATGCTCCTCGGCCCCTCCGGGTGAAGCAAATGGCTGGCGCAGCCAACGTGTTGGCCATCGGACTGGGCGTCGCCGCAGCTGCCTTCCTCGTAGAAGTGTTGCTGAAGAGGGTATGGACTCCGTGTGGTATACTACACCACACAAAAAACTTGCTCTACCAGGAGACGTTAACCCCCGGGTGGCACCTTAGCTTTTGATTTTATCCTCACTCTCTCTGCCGACGCACAAGTACGGCCGACAGGCTGGTCCTGGATCCCGCCGGAACGCAGTTTGCCCTCACGGCAACCTCCCCATTGAGGCCTGGGTTGGGCCGCTCTGCCACTCAGAACTATCTACCCAAGCTAGTACTGGAGTCAAAACTATGCGCTACTCACATACCCCGGGACAAGTCCGGCTCCTTTGCCCAGAGTATCGCACTACTGCCACGACGAAGCCAAGTGCCCAACTGCCCCGGGTCGAAACCCAGAGACTCGGGGCTCCCAACCCGTCTCTTCACTGCCTCCCCCTCGAGGCTATCGACCTGAGTCGGCCGGAACCTGGGCAACCCGGACAGGGAGGATCTGTGAGTTTGGAATACGTCGCCACGCTACACAGGGGATGCCAGCCAACGCATTCCATGCCTAATCCCGCCCAAGGGTTGGCAGCAAGGCACTTACCACTGAGGACGGAGCTCACGTTATCGACTTGAGTCTCCCCGTAAAGCTCAGGGCCAGGGTGGTCGCTTGCATAACCTCACCAGAAACCACCATTACCTACGCAATCGTGGCCCCCTTGCAAAGGGCGCCGAAAACGCGTTTCAGATAATGGAGGATGAAATAATCGGGCCCAGCCTCGCGTTCAGAGACCTAAACCTCTGAACGGTGATATGAAACATTTTGTGTGGAAATTGTGATGCAGTGTTGTTGACGTAATTAAATGGAGTAATGATAGATGTCAAAAAACTATACCATTGGGAGATGAGTACACAGCTAATTCTAGTTGTATTTTGTTTGTTAGATAGACAAAGTGTGAAGGAGTTGTATGGCATACAGAAGCGGCATCTTGATCAGTCCGCCATACTGAATTTAATGTGTCATTTTTATGACCACTTGGATTATTACCTCAAAGCTATTTGTGTGGTCTAATGGTAGAAAACTCTTTTTCATTGCCGATTATGACCACTCCATATTACAATAAATACCCTGTATGAAAGAAAAGATCATATAACTACAACACCTTTAATACAACATATTTGCTACTAACAATCAAAAAAATAATCTTATGCTCTTTTTTAACAGTTGACAAATTTTTAAGACAAATTTCCTATCTTAATTTTTCCCCTTCTATAACCACACATTTACATAATACAAACAAAAATATTTATTGTATCGTCTTTTTAGATAGATTTATTACGGTTCGCTTTGAGCTAATGCTTGGTGGAAAACATAATAACAATTAGAATTTGAACAAATAAAACCAATTACATTTAGAATTTCCATTAGAATTAGATATCTTAGTTCTAATTAATTTCTAGTTGTCTCTAGTTTAACTAACTTCACTTCATTGTATAACGGACATAATAATAATAATAATAATAATAATAATAATAATAATAATAATAATAAATATAACAAAAACTATGTAAGCAATAATAATAAGTTGAAAATTACACCAAAGCTAAAACCAGTGTTGACAATGATGATATTTATATCAGTAATAACAATAATAATAATAATAAAATTATTATTATTATTATTATTATAGTAATTCATCGTTGATATTGCAGTCCCTCTACCAGCCAATCTGAAGAAAACACACGGAAAAAATTAATAAATACCTGCCAATGGCAGATGAAATCAATCTATGTGGGGTATGGCAAAAGTCACAGTGGTACCAGTAGTTATTGGCGCTACAGGTGAAATTCCCAACACATTGAACAGCAGTTTTGACATCTTAGACTTGCACCGTGATGTGTACATATTCATCCAGAAGTCCGTAATCTTGGACACCTGCAGTATTGTCCGACGAATACTGGGAGAGTAGATGGGCAAGATGTTATGCAGAAATCTTACGTCCTTTGGCTACGCAGTCCCGGAGTAAGATGTTGGCCTTCATTGAGGTGAAATTAAAGATGATAATAATAATAATCCCTATATAGTGTTTGAGCACCAATCAAAACGTATGAGGTGTCATTATTCGCATCTCGGTCCCCTGTTGCGGAACTCATAATTTATTTTCCGATCCGGTCATAAGATTCAAAAAAATTGTGAAAAACGTGTTTTTTCGTGTTTTGGATCTACGATCTTTGTATGACAGGAATTAAACCAACGCCATCTAAATAGATCTATGCAGGTAGCGTTGATTAAGTCCCTTTATTCCGTAGTTATTTTCAGTCCACGACACCATAATTTTGTTCCACGACGACGGCAACACTGATTTTTGACAAACGAGAAAAAACTAAATGAATATCACCCGGCAGAATGTGTCGTAAATTCTGAAGTATTTCAGTTGTGAAGTGTGAAGTATTTCATGCGTATTTTGTATAAAGAATTTGCAACTTGCCTTGGAACATTAAATTTGAAGAACGTGAAGTGAATACGAAAGAAACAAGAACTGTAAATACTAAACAATACATTTCTTAAGCATGCAAAAATCGATTTTCGATTTCATGTGACTTACAACTTATACACATAAACATACCAAATAGTAATCTTTTAATGATCATATATATAATGATTTAATGATCATATATTCGCCTTCAGAACAAAAATCAGAGTGAGTTTGTGGAGTTTTAACATCTTAAAATAGGGGGCAAAATATGGAAGTGTTAAGCAACTCAGGGAAATCCAATGTAATGTAAAAAGACAGCATCAGAATTTTCCGAATTAATAGAGAATGATATTATATTAGCATTAAAGAATAACGCAGAATAACAGCTTACAGTAATCATGTATGTTTATATTATGCAATCATGTGCGAAAAGTCTAACTTTCGATTTATTCCAATTGCAATGTCATTAATGAACGTTAAAAATAGTAATGACCCTAACACACTCCCCTGGGAACCCCAGGGGTTTCATGGACTTTTATGATGTATATTTATCACCTATCCTGACTGAGTGCGCCCCGTAAGAAATTCTTTTATTCACAAGAGTATTCGATGATCTAATCCAGTTTCTGACAATTTCGCATTTAAAAGACCATGTGTAACAAAATCAAATGCCTTAGAAAAAGCGAATATTATTGCATCGACCCTACTTCCTTCGTCTAGTGAATCTGCTATGTCCTGACATAAAGCAATAGTCTGTCTGTCACACGAATATCCAGGATTAAAACCGCGTTGATTCTGAAATAGACGGTTTTATTCCAACCTTTTCTAATATATTCTGCAATTAAGTGTCCCATCTGCTTGCATACGACTGATGTCAAACTTACAGGCCTGTAGTTAACAACTCTTCTGTCTCCTCCTTTATGAATCGGTACTACAATTGCCTCCTTCCAATTTTGAGGAATTATAATATTATTTATAGTAACATCCATTGACAACGTAAGGTACGGAATCATGACTTCCCCTCCCAGTTTTAGTATTTCTCTTGGTATTCCATCAGGATCTAGAGATTTATTTCTCCTAATTTTTGCAATTCTTTTTATAATAATTCCTGCATCGACTCGAAAGGTGTCTATTATGGGTGTTGTTTTACTTATGGTGTTTGATCCTTCGGCTTGAAAACGGAAGCGTAATGTCTGTTTAAATTAGCCCCTTACACTGTCATTTGTAATTAACGAACCGTCTCCTCCGCAGTTTGATGGAATATTTTCTTTGTTCCTTTTCTTGTGTCTCACTTACATGCAGAAATTTTGCTAATAGGTCAATCAGTCGTTTAGAGCTGATTTAAGGTCATTTTCTTGCGTATGTAACTTTAATGATAATAAGTCTTTTGATAATTGTTGAACTTTATTTTTCTGTTATTTATTTTACGTTTACTATACGCTTTCCTAACCTGCCTTTTCAGTCACCTCACTTCTTTGTTGTACTCGGATCGGAATGGCACCGTTGTTTCCGGGTAGGCACAAATTTTGCTAAGCATTCTGAAATGATGTTCTTAAAATTTGTCCATATTTGTTCTACTGTACATCCGCTAGAAGCCCAAGTTGGAAATTTTTTTTTCAAATACAATTGCATACTTGTGACGTTTGTTCTAGAGAACTGAAAAAAAGTCTTTCTTTTACAAGATCATTTGGCTTTTCAATCTATGTCTTTTAGGACTCCTTTGTGATCGCTAATCAAAGAAATTACTTCACAGGCAAGAAGTTTGTCCACCGGTCTAATAAGGAAAACGTCCAGTAAAGCATTATCGCGGATCGATTTGGTCACAACCTGTGTTAAGCCGTTCTCAAAAACCAGCTCGTTAATGAGGCATTGGACGGCGCCTTCAGCCCCCACATCTCCCTCCCAGGTAGCGTGCGGTAAATTTAGATCTCCTCCAATAATGACGTTTTTTTCCCACTTTTCCTGATTACGCGGGTTCGCTCTATAAGTCCTGCCAATGGCTCACGTCCATCGTAATGTGATTTATATGCGCCTACAATTTACCATTGATTGTTTGAATTTTAATCTCCAGTGTTTATACCTATGATTTCAAATTTGTCATCAACTCATGCCTGTATTGCTTCAAAGTTGTCTTTTATACATATAAACACCCCCACCAATGCAAACTACTCAATCACATCTCAATATTAAAAAATGTTGTCTGTAGATTTCAGAGTTTAATATTTCCGCATTGAGCCATTACTCCGTACCTATCACGACATCTACATTAAAAGATTCTACCGTGTTCCAGAAGTGACAGTTTTATTGTAAATACTCCTGTAATTCACCTGCAAAATAACCAGAGAATCACCTTCAGTGTAATTCATTAATATAATGCCGCCGTCTCTCACCATCGTTTCCGCGTCACTGTCCGGCGGTATGTCTCCTTTCGTCATCGCCTCCTCCGCGTCGCCATTCCTCACCGCCGTCACTGCTTCGCCGACCGTTGCGGCCATTTCACCATCCCTCGTCGCCGTTACCACGTCACTGTACATCGCCGCTAAGTCGCCATCCCTCGCTGCGTTGCCGTCCGTCACTAACATCCCCGCACAGACCATCATAAGGGATTAGACATCCCTTGCCGCCACCGCCATGCGATCTCTCGAGCCTGTCCCGGGAAGTTTCGGGACTCCTGTGCGCGAGAAAAGACGACCTAGCTTTGTGGACCACGAGCGATTTAGGGGCAAACCGTCACGACCGGAATCGCTGTCCTGCAACCACGAATTAGGGTCCACAAAAAACACGTTCCTTCTCTGTGCCCAGCTTCCACTTTCTCTTCCAGTTGACGCAGTCTGTTTTCTTCGCACTTACTGCAAAACCATTTGCCGTTATCCATGTCCCCATTTTTACCACAACTCGCATGGTACCAGAGGTCCACACAATTCGCACTGCTTGCCGGATTTAAGTTATTATTGCAACCACTGCACATGATGCGTATTTCATTCACTTTGTCTGCAGGTCCCGGGTTCGACACCTCCAATTAGCATTAGTACCGCTATCGTGGTCGCACACAACGATGCTGCTCCAGCAGCTGCCCCGTCCCCGCGAAACGATGCCGAGGGGCGGCGCTGAGCACGAGGAAAAGCCCACGCCCCAATGGGAGCCCGATACTCCTGCAGGTAGCAACCCATTGTCTTGCGAGGAGCTCCGCTAATGCACGTCCGACTGCTACGACGACCGGCGACTGACTTGTTTTTACTTGGAATACAATGTTTTCAAAAGTTATCTTTAGTAAATCCTGTAAACTGCTTGGTATCGCTATGCTTGCTGCCTCTGAGCCACATCTCGCTACTGAGCTTAAGTGTATGTGTGCAGATTTAACTTTAATTCATTCTTTTAATATGATTACTCACGTAGACAGTAATCACTCTCTTAACCATGAACAATTTGC
Organism: Acheta domesticus; assembly: GCA_031308135.1. Taxonomy (NCBI): domain Eukaryota; kingdom Metazoa; phylum Arthropoda; class Insecta; order Orthoptera; family Gryllidae; genus Acheta; species Acheta domesticus. The sequence continues at coordinate 181,258,637 of JAHLJT010000631.1, read as the reverse complement.
AACACGCACTGTCGCGCAACAACTCCCAAGTACAGTCTCGTATTACGCGAGCGTACTTATATTCAGGACCAGTGATCTTAAGTTCCAATAACTGTGTTTATTTGTTACATCAAGTGTGCAATACTGACGAGTTTCTCTTTGTGGCTCGTAAACTGTGAACAAGTGCTACCAACTACACACCATTTATATGGTGCAATCATTTCACTCGAGTTACGTGTTCAGTTCTGTACGAGTGGCAACACTGTCAACCTCTGCTCTAATATCTTTGGAGCGATTGTAAACTAGTGTCAGCGCTTTTCACATCGTCCCCTATATGTTGTAGACATAATGTAAATGTAACAATTTGCATTCTTTTGTATTGTTCTTTTCTTTCAGATTCCATCTTAACAGTTTTGAACTGGGCAATAATGCAATCACAATTTAAGTGATCATCAGTCACTATAGTGTTTTACACTCCTCATATTAATGTTTAAAATAATTGATTTGTGCTATTGTAAATTACCTCTTGTAAATTATTCAGTCATTCTATTATATTATTATTATTAACTTCACATGTGTTTGTTAATTTCTAAGTGATGGTGACAGAACCTGAATAATCTATTTTCAGGAAAACGCGAGACCAAGAGTTCGCCCAATTAAATCTATTGGTGGTCCTCCCAAGTAAGTGAAGTTTCCAGAGGAATGGCGGAGTTGTCAACATGCGATGGGTCATGCCTAACCAATTCTCAGTCTACTGCTACATGTCACCTCCGCCACAATAGTTCTCTAAGAAGCATGGCCTAATGGTAGAATGACAGTGTTATTATCCGTTTTAGTAGTAGTGTCACTTTTTCGTTAACAGTAATGATGATGATTAAAGGCAGCGTTATGCCGATAATTGATTACCAGGTTACAGTTGGTACACTGAGAAATTTTCCACTAATTAGCTCAGAGACAGAATTTCCATTAACAGTGCAGCGCCTCTGACAGGAAAATTCTAGGGTTCGAGTTTCGTCGGTGGTGGATTTTCGACATTAACTTGTCAGGTAGGTGAAAATGACCATCTTCTCTGATTGATTTTTTTCCAAGAATCCTCCGGTCAATACCAGGCGAATGCTGGATCAATACCCTTACAAACGGGCCAGGAACAGCACACCAATTTTCGTTCCTCTTCTTTCCCCTTACACACACACACACACTCTTACACACTAAATTCACTACATTATAACACATGCCGGGAGACCAGTTGGGAGCTTAGAGCTTGCCCCGACTGGTGCGGGGCCCCGTTGGTGGGAGATATCTGATTGCGGAAATCTCGCTTGCCTACGGGTAGATCAGCGTTGGATCTCACTATTCAGCGGGGAAGATCACCGCTATCTCCCGCTACAAAACAGGCTTCACTTACGGGAATAATAACTTTAGCAGTTGACACGCCGGGAATCATTATATCAATCAATCAGCCACCAGTTGGGAGCTTAGAGCTTGCCCCGGCTGGGGGTGTTCCATTCTGAAAGAGGTACCTGGAATGGGAAATGGCCCACAAGCTAACGTCTAGGCCGGCTCCGCACCTCACCATCACAAGAGGAAGGAATCACCGCCACCTCATGGAATAAAACATCACTACATTAATGGGACGTGACGTAAAGTGACATAACAGTTGACGTGCCCGGAGACATAAATCGGCATGATGATTTACAACTTTTCGAAAATCCATTGCCTTTTGTCGGGATCGAAGTTGGGTTTTGAAGGTCCATATGCTAGCCCTTATACCACCGGCGAGGTATAAGGGGAGGGTGCTGTGATTAGTAGTGGTGCGGAGCAGTGTCTCGAGATTCGAGGTGTCCCCGTAACACTGACGTTCTTCAGAGTGGGCGGTCGCATGAACACATGTTCAGGCAGTGGTGGAGATGGTGGCAGTGATGGCAACGATACGACGACATTGTTAGTGGGTGATTATATGGAGAACGCACTGGCGTGATCTAAGGTGCCGGTGCCCGCTGGGGCAGCAGTGGTGCGGTGCGGTGCGGTGCGGTGCGGTGCGGTGCGGTGTCTGGTGGGCGTCTCCCCCTGCCACAGAGGCGCTGCAGGGCGGCGGTCGCGTCGGGTATGCGTCCAGCTCCCCTCCTGTACCGCCGCCGCCACAGAGCTCAGATGAGCGCAACCACGCGCGCAGCCCTCCACCACCCCCACCCCCACCCCCGCCACCGCCACCGCTCCCTTCCCGCCCCCGCCGCCGCAGCCGCCGAGACCATCGCCACCCTGGCGAGCCGGCGCTCCATACCCTCCCGATCCCCAGTTCGACCTGCGCCGCTGCGGTCAAGACGCATGGACACGCCCACCGCCACCCGAAAGGGTTACCCAGTCTGAGGTCGCGGTAAATGGGGCGTTGCGTCATTGCCCCTATAATGGCCTTCGACTGGATTGTACAAGGCGAAGTATATTTCATGTTTGTGATCGAATGTATAAGCCACGACATAATCAAGGACATCATTCGTTTATAAGAAGATTTATCAATAAGCGTGCTTTACTGTAGTGGGAAAAAATAATAGGTTTCTTACAATGTATCTTGATTTTTAAGCCGAGAACGCTAATGTTCATATTATAATTGCCGTAATATCATATTTACACCTTAAATTAAATATTCGGGGATAAAATATGAGATTGCTTTCTATATGCCACTCTCATTCTAAAGTAGTTTGGAGCCGAACACTTTCTTTCAAGAAATACGTTCTCAAAAGAAGAGTATGAGACAACTGATTAGATATTCAGAAATTTTCTTTAAGTTATATGCCATGTATTTCGGATTATTCTGAGGTTCTTTTCAACTGGAACTTTTACATCAGATAATACTTCATTATCAGTGGTTTTCAATAATAAATGTCTTCTCATTTAGACATATTCACCCATGTTCGTCGACTCGTATCCTTTTCCCTTATAATTCAGACTAATTAGATTCATTCAAGGTGCCAAGGTATTCTAACTATGCGTGTCACAGCTGGAATAATAGGATAATATGCTAATTATATTTAAGAAGTACGCATTAGCCCTTTCTTAGATTCAGATTTGAGAAACCAACGAAACTCGAATGCATTGAAAACAAATTAACTGAAATAAGGTTACAAAAACATCCTTTTTGAAAATTTTTACAATTTACATCACCTCCAACAAGTATCTCTCACCAACGGGGCCCCGCCCCACCCGGGACAAACTCGAAACTTCGGACTGATCTCCCGGCATGTGTTGCAGTGTATTGAATGTAGTGTGTAGGTATGCGTAAAAGAGGAGAGGAGAAGACAAGAAGTGGAAGGTATGCTGCAAGAGCTTATCTAAAAAATAACACAGGGTTCAAAATTAAGAGAAAAAATCAATACACATAACTTCTATATTTAATGTTTCGTATCAGATACTTCAACCGAATTGAAATTTTCCATTTTCTGTTGTCGCCATCGTGTATATATTTCACGACGAATGCTGATTTTGATTGTTACTTAGCAAAGGATCGCTCCGAACAAAAATATGCACTAACAGGTATTTCAACGAAGATATTAAGAATGAATTGTCACCACATTCGATTCACTTGTTGAATGCCAATGGCATAGGAATTTATCTTATCTTGAAAGTGATGTACACAAAGCATGAATTCACTACTGTAAATCTCCTGATCATTTATTGTTTAGATTGAATTAAGTTAAGATTGATTTATATTAAAGACTGAATTATGAAAGAACCGAAAATAATAAAGCATTTAATTTCTCTTCGAAAATATATTCACGTCTTCCGCCACATTGATAAAATTGTATAAATAACACCACTTCAAAATGAAATGTACTTCTACATTTACGACTAGTTAAACATTGAAGATAATTCTAATAAACAATTTCTTTATGCGTCTAATGAAAAGATTCATTGAAATAAATCATCTAAGGCGACGTGCGATGTCTGAGTGAATATACGTTTCTGACCGTTCGATTGCCCTTCGAAAGGGCAAATGTCGGCGGCTGAGGAGCAGCGCTCAAGTGCCACGGCGCACAAGGGGCGTGTGTTCGCGCGCGAGGGGCGGCTCGAGAGAGCGCGGGCAAGGGTCTGGTTCCGCGAACCCGAGCACAGGGACGAGCAGAGAGAGAGAAGCCCCTGCCTCTGGTCTCTGGGGAGGTGGCTGCGAATGACGTAGCAGGGACACTACGATATGCACAAGCTAGATTCTCCGCCTTATCATTTCTATAATTACATCAAACGAGTTGCGTCAGAACGAACACACCACAGCAATAACCTACAAACTACTGAAGAGGGACGGCCAACAAAAACCGGGATCCTGGGTCAGTGGTTCCAAGGTGAATCCTTATTTCATTCCAAAAATTCCTCCTCCCCTAATTAATAAACAGAATTAATTTGTCCATGTAACAGAAATAACTTATAGCGTTAAATTTGGTTTAGAGATAAATTTATTTTTCATTTCTTTTAAATGAAACAAATTCGGCGCTCTATTTAGGTCGGGGCCTAGGGCACGTACCCTACTAAAGCCAGAAACGAAATTTGGAATGTGGGTGACGACATATTTGACCACTTAGAGTTTTTAAAAGACTTCACCCTCTGAAGGGGCGAAATAGGGTTTTATTGGTCTGTTTTTGCCGGGAATATCCGACAATGCATGAAATGTTTGCAGCTGCAACGATGATTGAAGCGACAAGGCAAGAACGGGCTGGCACATGGCAGGGTAGTGTTTCACAGGGCAGGAGGAGAAGATGGGGTAGGGTGGGACAAAGGGAGAAGAGCAAGTGCAGGACAGAACTAGGTCTTTGGAGCGGAGCAAGGGGCAGAGAAATTTATCCTCTGACAAGACAAAACAGTTTTTTTGTGCAATTTTTGGTTCAATGCAATCCTCAATGTATCAAACTTTAGAGTTTGCGCGCTGGGCAAAAATTGTGGTATGATCAATATCGTAGCTGTAGCCGGGCGGTAGGCTTATGGAGAGTGGAAAGAGCACGTTAAGGCGGAATGAGGGAGAGGGGCGGAGAGGGCGCAGCAGGGCGGGGTGGGGCGGAGCAGGTCGGGGTGGGGCGAAGCAGGGTGGGGTGGGATGGGGAGGGGCGGGGCGGGATGGGAGGAGCGGGGAGGGGTGGGGCGGGGCGGGGAGTGGTGGGGAGGGGCGGGGTGGGGAGGGACGGGGAGGTGTCGGGAGGGGCGGAGCGGGGTGGGTGGGAAGGGCTGGGCGGGGAGAGGCGGTGCAGGGAGGGATGGGGTGGCATGTATTTTTAAATTACATTTACTATTAAACACATAAGTCTCCCCAAAATCATACAAACGACATTATTTTCTTGAATCACAATGATCGGGTCTGTGTGACCCGACGCCAGTGTATTATTGATATTACGCAAGTAGTTAAGGATTCATACCTACCCTATAGCATTCATAGTGCAATATTATTTTTTAAAGAATTATGTCATATACTGTGAATAACGGTCAAGTATGTAGTACTTAAGGTAGGAGAGAACAAACATGCTCATTGAAGAGCTAAACCTACCACAATTCTTAGCGTTCGCGCTGTAGAGGAAACAGTGACAAATTCTGATTTGATGGAATTATTCAATCAATTTTGTTTCAGCCCCTCAGTTCTCTCACGGACAGCGTTCTAGCTTCTTGTGGTGCAATCCCGAATGCGATTCTCGGTCGGGGCAAAAATAGAGCTGTAGCGTTCCAATAAAATCGTGTCAGTTTCAATAGCTTCGTGACGAAGAAAAGGTCAGAGAGGCGGCGTTTGTTAGATACGGTGAATGGAATGCGCCATGCTCGCCATATGTCTCTTAAGCCCCAAGCGTGGAAATTAACCCATGCTGAGATATCGGAAACAGATATCCAGCAATGTTCGACATAACGGCCCAAATGCCTCCTCAAGCAATTTTTTGCTTCAATTATTTAAAATATAATTATATTGGCGTACCCGTGCGGAAACTCTCGCATGTGAAACCCCACCCTCTTCCATATCCATAAGGAAGGAAAGGAAACGTGTTTATTTGCTTAAAAATAAATAAAAGTAACTTCCAATGTAATTACAGAATATCAAATAAAATCGGAAAACAATGCAATTGATATTTGAAAAACATTTTCAATAAACGTTTATTCAGTATTATATACAGATGTTCTACGAATAATTCACAATAAAAACATCTAAAGTAGTTACACAATCTTCCTCCGACAGTTTGCTTTTCGCTTTCCTTCATAGTTATAAGACATTAAAAAAGATTTTTACTCTAAGAGAGCTTTGTTGAGTTGTCCATTCGGAAGTAACCTTTCGGGCAAGTTCAACCCTCTTTGCTATGTTTGAAATTGAAATTGCAGAGCAAACAAGTATTGAGAAACGCCTAACTATCAAAAATGCAATAGAATGTCCAAGAAGACTTCATCATGTAGATTACGTTTCTTTGAAGCCGTTGGTCTCAAAATTATAGGTTTTAAGCTCTATAAGTCTTCGTTTTGGTGAAATTATAACTGTATATTAGATTTTAACTCTGATGATGCCATGTTGCGGGTTGCATTTAACATGAACATTTTGCTTTTTTTCCCAACATATCCTTCTTACTGATCAATTTAAAGAGCAATTCGTCGAGTCTCACTAAAATTATCTTTCTTTAGATTCTTCACTTATAAGGTTGGTTGTATGTGAGAGTTCCAAACGGAAACGTCTTCTGTACTATTGATATCATATAGGAGGATACAAGTATTCAATGTTTCAGTTGAATTGTTTGATATACGGCGATCTATGGAGTTTGATCTGGGAGTCCACAATTCTTAACATTTACTAACGACATATATTAATATTAATCATTAAATTTGAAATGAAGTATATCAGAGGAAATTAATTACCTTAAAATATTTCAACAGGTAATTAAATCGAACTTTTCCACCACCAAAGAAGTTTCCCTGCGGATGGAATTCTCTTAGAGTGGAGGTAGTGCTTCGAGGAACACCACTCGCAGCGCCATGTTGTGGGGGACAGTTCGGAGAAACGAGGCAAAGGGCGAGGGCAAGGCCGGGGGAAGGGCGGGGGCGGGGCAGTGGAAGGTCCGAAGGGGAGAGGGGGCGGCGTGCGATGGGAACGATCGCGGAGAGAGAAGAGCGTAGCTTCCGGCGCCAACTCCAGGCGCCATGCATCAAGCGACCGCTGCCCCGCCCCGCCCCTTCACAGAGCCTGCCTCCGCGCGCCGCGCCGTTGCAACTGCTCCGGGTGCAGTTCTCGCCAATTCTCTGCCCTTCTACCATCTTCCCGCACTAGACTCAGAGCTACCAGAGTCCAAGCTACGTCCAAGCTACTCCTAATTCGTAATATGGTCGTATGAAAGATTCGTTTTAGAACGCCGGACTACGGAATTACGTACTGCTGATTTACGAGTAATAAGCAGTACGTAGTGCAATGGTATTTATAGAGCAGTACGTAAACATTGGTATTTAATACGAGACAGATCGGTCATGAAAGCCAACAACAATGATAATAATAACAATAATTATAATAGTTCTATAAATAGAGCATGTTGCTATTCGGCCTATTCTTCGTATAAATACTGAGAGCTGTTGTCATATGAAACATTTAAGAAATGAACATTTTTTTCTATACCAAGAAAATTCTTACGTACGCAAGAACATGCATCTTAGCAAGGCACAAGAAGAGTTCATTGTGGTGTTGCAGAGATGCAGAAAATGTGGATAATTGTTTTGATTTCATTAACAGCTGACCTGCTGGTTCACCCTGATTCACATTTTTAACTATGCTTCACTGTTTGGACTCATTCATTCAGAAAGAACGACTGATTTGCTTCAGGAAATGACTGTAAGAGCTATGCATCATAGAAATATCAAACTTCATTCTCTTGCCATACCTTACTTTTCTTTCTCGCCTTACAACTTAAGCAGAAACAGAAAAACGTATTGTCGAACCCTGGAAACGAAAGAGTGGATAAGGCGTGTTCCTACTTGTAGTAAATTACTTCCTCTAACACGTGGTTTACCACGTGTCTAGAACTTATAGTTTCGAGAAAACCAAGCTTCAAAGTTTGTAAAGGCGGTGTTTACTTAGTACAGAGGGAAAATATTTGCTCCCTAGAAAAAAACAAAAACAGGATCCTTATGTGCCTACACAATTTTTGCACACAAGGCACATATGAACAAAAGATCTCCAAAATTGATATTAATTCATAGACTATGAGTGGACAAAGTTTGTGAACTAAGCTCCCACATATACATGTATGTGTGTTTGTGGTAGAGTAAACCGTTAAAATAGAGTAAAACGTTAAAATGAACAAAGAAGAAAATGTCCTTGAAATTATTTAAAGTCCTTTAATATTGAAAGATTTCAGATAACTCAGAAAAAAGGGTAAGGAATATTTGAAGGAATGTAGTGACTGGTTCATTGTTAGTAGATTCCATAGGTTCATATATACGTTGGCGGAAAAAGTGTTTGAGTCGAGTTACATAGGAGGTGAGTTTTAAAGGGCTTTGGAACATGTTTAAAAGGAAATTGAATTATTGAATGTGATTGATGTTCTAAATGTTGGATTTACGGTAGAGAAATCTATCAACATCGGATGTAAACGATCATTGTCAAATAGGCAATACTAACAATCCTGTGTATATTACTTCACTGACAACTCCCAACAAGTTTAACATTGTTTATTAATTAAACTATTAATTTCAGAAGAAAATTTTTTAAACAAAATTTAAAATGTATTCAACGTTTCGAATTACCGATAACATTATAGTGTATTTTGTCTTCTGGTTCTGATTAATTATTACTAAATAAATTCATACATTAACACAAATATCGTGCTAGAAATTTTAAAAAACAACAAAAAGAACACATAAGCAAACATGGGTCTCAATTTTCGGACATTCACGGTCTTAAAGGCGGATGTAAGATAGAATGGAAAGCGAATTCCTGAGAATATGGAGAAAGCAGAGTTGGAATCTTGCAGTATACTAGTAACGGATAGTGGGGGGGGCGGTGGGGTAGTTGGGAGGATTGTAAGTCTGAGTGTGAGGAGGAGAAGTGTGCTGTTGACGTCAGAAGGCGTCCCTCCTCCTCGCGCCCCGCCTCCGGTTGTCAGCAGCGCCCGGCGTTCGACCGCAACAACTTGGCTGCACCACTTCGTCATCGCAGCCTCCGCCGCCTCCGCCACCAATTCCATCCCTGCCTTCGCCACACGGTTTCGTCATCGTTGCCATGAGTGTGAAGGCAAGATAAGAAAACTGGCTACAAAGTGATAGGACAGTTATAACGATGATTGTCGGAATAGATTGCAATAATTAAAAAGCGACGTTGTTTATTCATACGTCATACTCAGCCACCATTATGAACTCTTGTTGTTGACAAACGTATTTAGAGCTTCTCCCAGCTACTTTTGCTCTTTCTTAAAGGATTTGTTTGTGAATTTTGTTTAAAATTACGTAAAAGCAATTTTATTTGTGATAATCGAAAAACAAAAGTAATGAATTGTTTACATTGATTTTCTTCACGCTCCATATACGCTCTTTCATTAAATATGAGATAATCTATATAACATACTCGTCTAAGTTATGTTGACATCTAGATTCGTGAAGAAAATTGACACTTCACAAGAAAATATTTTGTTAAAATCATTTCAATACTGCTTAACATTTTTTTTAAAAAATACTTCACGAATATAGTTTACAGCAATTATTTTGGTAGCTTACTAAAGGTTATGGAAGGTGGGAGGAGCGACGGAGCCATGCTCCAGGAGTAACTTTCCATGGTAGTTCTCAGTGCTGCGGGCGATTTTATTTCAGCCGACTGATATTGAGGGAAGTCGTAGGCTCCCGCGGCCAGTCATGTAAATGATCTTGGCTGTACGGGAAACGCCCCGTCGAAGACTGGCTGTGTTGCCGACGATTCAACCATCTTGTCGTGGTCTTACTCAGCACTGTTTGCAACGTCGGCAACACAACTTGCGACCCGGCGTCACCCGGAGAGCCAAGATCATTTAGATTGATACTGAGGGCGCACTTCCATCCCTTTGTTGTTGAGTAATCTACGCAGCCCTCACCTCCGCCTCTGTTTCCGCTCACATCACAGTTTCCACCACCGCCGCCGCCACTGCACCCCCATCACCTCCCCCTCTGCCACTGATTCCGTTCATTCTACTGCACCGCCACCCGCGCCTTCATCTTCCGAGATTTCGCGCCCCTTCGAATTCTCGTAGAAGGGAATTCCTAGAATTCTGAACAGAGTTCTGCGTTTGCCGCGTGTGGTTTGCGCCGCACCTGCACTAGCCTCTTAGACACGACGATAAACTTAAGGGATAATTCTGGGAAGGTTTTAATGAGAAATTAACAGAATATTCACGAGACGGGAAGTAGAAACCTATGAAATTGAGTGATACTTATGAAATTCTGTAGTTCTTTTTACGATCACAGTTTACAAAAAACTCAGCGGTTTGTAAGATTTTGTCATATAATTTTCGTAAAAGGATGTGTAAAATAATATTTGTGTACCCTGGTACTACTTTATATCGAATGTCTAGGAATAAATATTATAAACATCCAAGGTAGGTAGAGGGTTCAAGATTATAACTTTTGGCAATGGTGGAGAATATCGTAACGACGTTTCAAATATTTATTTTAACTTTGTACCTTTGACAGACTCGCCATCAACTGGAATTGCGCAGGTAATGGAACTCAGAGGGGACGATCCACTCACTAGTAATGGCAATATCGACTTTGTCTTTATTGTTCAGCTTTGACTACAGCAATTTCTGGATTTAACGGCCAAGCGGTTTGGTGCATGTGGTAACGGCGATGCACGTTCAGACGCTTTCAATGTCGATCAATAAAGATTAAAACTCATACTCATTGAACCTGTGTTGAACGGGTCGCCCCCTGTGAGTTCGTTTATCTGCCAAACAAGAGCGCAGGGCCAGTTGCCTACCAATTAGGGGCCCAATACCAGAAGTTCGTAATATTTATTCTGAGGCACTCTGTACTATTTACAAATGGATTAGGCGATATAATGAAAAGATTTTCCAGCATTAATGCGTTCATATAGTTATGGAAATCCTTAAAATATATCTGTGAAGAATGACAATCGACAGAGATCTAAGTAATTTAACAGTCATCTGTGAATTCACTTCAAAACTCTCACATTCTAGTCCTTTCTTTAACGAAATACAAATAAATACGCAAACACACTATAATTTATATAGATACCCGATTTGAAGCGTTTTTGATAAAATATTTAGAAGTATAACGTGGAGTGCTTGTTACTGCACCCTCCAAGAAATGAATAAACTATATTTTTCAGAAGCAATTTATCTTACAAATGCAATTATAATTAATCGAAGCTATTCACAATTAACTTCATTGCCAACGAGTTATTTTTTAGAGAATTTTCAGCAAATCTTTTCTATTAATAATATGGATGGAAGATCTGTAGTAATTTTAGCTATCCCAGACATTTCAAATACATCATCAGGTACGACCCTACACGCGGAAAACTAATCTTATGTTATTGCAGGGGCATATGCTACACATCCTTAATCCATGGAACTGACCGGGGTAGGTGGCTCAGGACATCAACTGATGTCACGGCAGTGCCTCTGACCGGGAGGTCCTTTGGTTCGAGTCCGACAGTGGCAAGATTTTTGACACTGCGCGCATAGCAAGGTGGAATTCAGCTGCTATTTGGAGGAGAATTCAGGCGATCGGCCGATCACCATCGTCACTGCTATATCAGCACCATTATTATTATTACCACTACTTTCCACTATCACTAATGACCACTACCTTCACCATCACTATCACTACCACCATCACCTCTGTTACTATTACCGTCATCACTATTACCCCAAATATCACTACTATTACCCATAGTATCACCACTATTACCAATAGTATCACCTTTATTACCAAAAACAATACCACTATTGCCCCCCTCAACACCATTATACTCTATCACTACCACCATTACTACAACATAGCATCACTACCACTGCGTCCTATGATGCCGTCGCGGTCGTTTCCACCGCGTTCTCTGTCCGCCCTCTTTCCCTCTCCTTTCCACCATCTGGTGCACTACTCGGCGCTCCGCGGCTCTCCTTTGTCGCATCCGGCCCCGCCGACGAGTCGCATCACGCCGCGACGTCGTCTACAGTGACAGCGACGGAAGCGCGGGAGGCGGACGCAAGTCTGGAGGGATCGCTGCAACCAGGGGCTCGTCCAACGGAATAGCGCCCACGTTGCTTGGACTAGTCTGGGGAACGGTGAGTGGGATGGTTAAATAGTTAAAAAAACGGAACAACATTGCACGTGTGAGAATGATTGAGGTTAGCGATACATTGTATAAAGCGACATCGATTGAAGCATAAAGAATGTAAAATGTCGATAAAATGAAGGTGAAGAAATATTAAATTGTCGCCATTTAGATTTTTGTGTCGAGTCTCGAGTGAATGCTTGTACAAAGTTGTGCTATTTTATTCCCAACATACTATACATCGTTTGAGTTTACTAGTTTGTTTACCTTGTAGTTACAAGCACTATGTAAAACCTCATTTATCTTTGATTGTACGTGACCGAATGAACATAATTAAACTTGAAAATTAGTGCCTTGTTTCCGATTAATTTGCTTTTCGGTTACGTCAATACTTGAAAATCAATGAGAGTACAGAACAAAGTGCATAGCATGAGAAGGAGATATCGCGAAAAAATAGAGGAGGGAAATGGGAAGGTTCAGTGACCAACAGTAATAGTACAACGTGGAAGTCAATATGGTTAAGGACTTTAAAATCATTGGAGGAAATAGCTTAGTAACAAAAATAATTGTATAGCAAATAAAAGATAGAGCCAATTTTCTCTGCAATTTACTGTTCCTCACCTTTTGAAGTATACCACGGTAGGAAAATATTTCTTGACTAGATGCCACTGAGCAAAGATTGAATAAAATAAATGAATGATAGGGCTGTAGTGGATCAAGAGACGGGAAAAACTAGAAAACCGCATTAATCAATCGAGATTTGAACCACGCAACCCCAAGTTGAGAGGTTGGGAAGTGTGAGGCCGTGCGGCAAACTAGAAATCAAAAGGATGTGCCATGAAACCGGTTTGCCCACCATAAAACCCACATTGACTAACCTAGATTTGAATCACGCTACCCTGAGACGAGAAGTGGACAGCGAGCAAGCTAACCGCCACGCTATGTGTCACTTGGGAAGTGTGAGGCCGTGCGGCAAACTACAAATCAAAAAGAGGTGCCATGAAACCTGTTTGCCCACCATAAAACCGACATTGACCAACCTAGATCTGAACCACGCTACCCCGAGACGAGAAGTGGACAGCGGGCAAGCTAACCGTCCCGCAAGACGAGAAGTGGACAGCTAGCAAGCTAACCGCCACGCTAAGTATCACTTGGAAAGTGTGAGGCCGTGCGGCAAACTACAAATCAAAAAGAGGTGCCATGAAACCTGTTTGCCCACCATAAAACCCACATTGACCCACCTAGATCTGAACCACGCCACCCCGAGGCAAGAAGTGCTACCCGCCCCGGGAAGCGTGAGGCCGCGCGCGGGCGGGGCTGCGAGGGAGCGCAGGGGCGTGGCCGGGCGCGGCGACGGAAGCGCCGGCTGCAGCGCAGGGGAAGCGCATAGAGGCGTCGCGTCGCCTCGCAGCGACAGCGCAGCGGTCGGCGGCTCCATCACAGCGGCGCGCCGGCGGCTGGGGGGTGGGGGGTGCCGCATCCGCGCCCGCCTATTTCCACGCGCGCCGCATTGTGGGAGGATGCGCGGCGGAGGCCGGCGCACAATGCAGCTGCGGTGGCGGCGGCGGCGGCGGTGGCAGGAAAGGACGGTGGTGAGGGTGGCAGGACGGAGCAAAGGGTGGCGCGTGCGGTGGCGGTGGCGGGCGCCAGGAAAGGACGGCGGTGGGGGTGGCGGGGGTCGACGGCACGAGATGAGATGTAGTAGTATGGTATGCGTGCATGATAGTAGCGTTGAAGGCAGGGTCGGCATGAGTGGTGCTGTTGGCGGTGCTGTTGGCGATGCTAGTACTGGCGGTGGTGCCGACGGCGGAGGTGGAGGTGGAGGTGGAGGTGGAAGCAGGGGCGTCGATGGTATTGATAGCGGCGTTGGAGGTGGCGGTAGGTTATTGAGGTTATGGTGATGTTGTCCATGGTGGTGGTGATGGAGGAGGCGACGGCGGCGGCGATGGAGGTGACGGCGATAAGGACAGTGATGAGGGTGAGACGGTCAGGGATCCGCGGTGTAGGCGGCAGCAGCGGTGGCAGTAGTGAGGTGGTGGGAGTGAGCCCCCTCGGAAGCTGGAATGGCGTGTGTGGCAAATGAGAAGGAAGGTGGCGATGGCGATGAGTCACCTGCTAGCAAAGCGATTCACCGTAAATGTTTCATCGACGAATGGCGAAAAAATTAAAATGTTGCTTGACTGCGATAATCTATTACGTAGATGTACTTTTCAAATGTGAAAAAAAAAGTTTAATTTTTTGTTTCCCTAACTTCAAAGGTTTTTGTACTGCTCAAAAATAAACCGAAATTCGTAAAGGGTTAATCTGATATACGTAGTATATTATTTACTATATCGTGGAAGAATAATTTGTTCTCGACTCATGGAATTTTACAAGAGTCCGATGTGATTTACTAAGGTATAAATCGAAATTATTTTATATATTAACACTCTTCAAGTTTTTTGGGAAATCCCTACCTTCCAAGAAAACAAAAAAACATTTAAATCCTCAGAAATCCTTTTCTTTGAAATAGTTATTAAGGTCTTTAGACTGATATGGTCGCTGGTAGTGGTCGCTGATGAAATTTGTAAACGTAGGGGATAGCCGAGTTGTGTTAATGTTAGTTGGAAACACTGAACATGGGAAAACGTGCGAGGAAATCATAACAGCACGATTCAATCATATTGCACGGTGGATGATATGGAATATTGTTTTTGTTTAAAATAGAAGAGACGAGTGGGATAGTAGCAATGAATGCGAATACCGTTGAAGTTATCGGTTAAGTTAGATCAGTTAAAATGTGACATATTTAGCTCAGGAAAGAGTTGACTGTATGTACAAGTGAATGAGGCAGCGAGGAAGGGAACGCATCAGAATAAAAACTCTGAGTACTTACAATAACGTAGGAGATGCGGAGCAGAAGAGACAAGGTTAAAAGGCAATTTTGTGGGATGGCAAAAGAACAGCAAGTTCAAAGAAATTTGAAACATATTTTGGGGTGATAGCTTTGCAGACGGAAACGGTGCGGAAGAGAGTCAACCGACGAGAACGAAAATGCAGAGAGGAACAAAGCAGTATAGAAGAAACGAAAACAGTTGTCAGAATAAAAAAGGGTAGGGGAAATAATTGAATAGTACAAGAGGATACAATACGGGAGGGAAAAATGGGTGGGATCTGGAGGCTGGTGGGAGTTGCTTTCAGGGTCAGAGGGGGAGGGGTGTGACAGAGGAGGGGTGTGACAGGAAAGGGGTGTCAAGGGAGAGTGCGTGTTGAGGCCACGGGGCTCGTAGTCATGAGGGGTTGGGAGGGGAGGAGAGAGGGAGGGAGAGAGGAGGGGCGCGTAGCAGATGGAAAGGCGCATGGAGGGCGCTGTGGGGCCGCACAAGGGGCGCTGCATCAAAGACTCACTTTGATGATTAACCGCAGGCACGCCTTTGGCGACGTAAGAAGAGCTCCGGTTCATCGCTTTAATATGCGGCTATGGCGCCAGGGCTCTGGCCTTTGTGACTGCGCCCGCACTCCCCGCTGCCCCACCCGCCCGACCTGCACGCGGCGCCGACTCGCGCTTCGGAAAGAGCGCGGGATGATCCGCAGTTCACACTCTCCGCATCACTGGAGCAATGTTTTTGTGCTCTGAACGAGAGTGACGACGCACTGTCGGATTACTCCTGGCTTTAATAGACTGTGTAACCATTGCCCTAATTGCTTTTATATGTTAACTTGTATTGAAAACATGTTTTGTTTTCTCTCATATTAATAATGTAGATGGAAATTACATAGAACAGCTATTTAAATATTGTTACTAGAAAAAAGTTTTAAAAATACATGCTTATATCTTAAAATAAATGGTTTCTTTCATGATGAAATAGAATTACTTCTTTTTTCACCAGAACAAGTGTACTAAGGTTTTGATGAAATTTCTTGCTAACCTTGTTCCTGACTCAATATTTTCCACGAAAGCAAGAAATCTCGCTTTCAGGGTTTCAGTTTAAAGACAAACGTCTAAGATCAGGCCAGTAAAACAGGGTGCAGCAGGCAAAGTTGACAGAAACAGAGGAAGAAACTATTTGGGGTAGGGCGACTCGGAGATAAAGAAGAACCTCTGTGACGAGCGAGGGCAAGAGAGTCAAGAGAGTAGGAGGATAAAAAGTAGTACAGAGAGGATTGAAAAAGGTTGACACTTCCAGGCAAGAGAGCCAAAAGAGGACGAGTGCGCCTGTCGGAATACTGGAGAACGAAGCAAGGAGCAAACGTAAACCACTTAGATGTTCAAAGGGCGCTCTGAGGAGCAACGAAAGGTCAGGGGACGGAGAGTGAATCAAAATCGATCAGGGCGGGTTCTGGGTGGAAGATAAACTCAGAAGAGACCAAGGACCAAGGAGGACGAATGGCAAAGGGAAGGAGCGTGAGGTCAAAAGTTGACTTCTCATGCAAATGCTCATGCATACTGTTTGTCAATTGTTTTGAATAAAAAATTTGGGCGACCAAACATAATTGATATTTTTTCCTTGGACCAGAAATAATATTTTATCAAGTGAGATCTCCTTCATCTATACGGTTGCTGAAAGAATTTGTTGAAGTCATTGTTGAGACTAACATAATATTGGAATGGATATTCTCCCTAAATAGAATTTGCTCAGAAAATATTATGGTTTTGTGGAATTTATAACTACTTGAACAAAAAACACCTTAAATGTGCTACTGATTGTTAGTTGATTAGTCTCCAGCGATGCATCAAACTGCTTAATAGGTGAAAAATCTTGAATTTTGCAGATCATATTAAAAAAGAAAATAATAGGCGCACATGCAGTTAATAATCCTCGTCCCGCTGCAAAACATATGTCAACTCTTCAGTAATTTATCTTTGATTTTCAGTAAAGAATTTAAATTAATGATCAAGTTCACTATTTCAAACTACGCAACTCAACAGAGATTGTTAAAATAATTCATTTATAAATGTGTTGTATTCAATATCAATCCTTCTATGCATTGAAAACAGTGAAATACAGGATTTACTGAATTCTGAAATATCCTATTCACTTATTAAGTAAGTTAACACACATTAAAATGCAATAAACATTAATAATGCAATTAAAGCTTTATTTTATTTTAACACACTGTAATAGCAAGTTGCTTTAATTTGTCGAAGCATTCATCAAGAAATTCTCAATAAATAAGTAGATTTTTTATCACACAAAATAAGCTTGAGGAAATTATTTATCACTTTTTTTACTTAATGCGAGAATCCATTCCTTGAGGCTTTGACACCGATTGTGATCTTGGCTTAATTTTATCTACGTGACTGCTCCATTATCTCCCATGTGTCTTTCGTCTAAATTCCTCCTGCATGTGAGATATACAAATTTAAACTGGTTAGGCCATGATAGTAAATTGATATCAATTTGTATTAAGCCAAACTTATTGTTCGTAAAAACGAAAAGTTTCGGTGTTCGAGGAAAAATAGAGTCGGTGAAACACTGTGAAATCCATTGAAATGGAAACTAAGATATTGAAAGGAATAGTAGATATGTGAATGGAGAGAAAAATGTAATAATGTAATGGTATTTTAAGTATTCAATTCAATTCAATGAAATGAAATGTAATGAAATAAAACACCTGGGGGAAATCAAAGAAATGGGCATGGGAGCGGAGAGAGAGCTGACCAGATTGTTGGCAAACGGATGGCCAACAGAAGGGGCGAGAAGGAAGATGACGGAAGAAAACAGAGCAGCCAAGACTGTTAGGAGGGAAAACAGAAGGGGCGGGCGGGCGAGCGAGCGGTGGCCGCAGGGAGCGGAGCGATGGGCGAGGAGGGGCCTGCGGAGGCGACCGCTGCCCGCGCCGTTTCTTCGCTAATGGAGCAACCCGTCTTGCGTAACAAGATTACGACTCCGACCGCCGCCCGATGTAACTCGATCCCGCCGCCTCGCTGCCTGCGGTCGCGCCCTTCGCCTGCGGCCGCCGTCCTGCAGAGGGCGCTGCTGGCGGGGGCTCCGTGGCGTGGGCGCCGGGGCGGGGGGCGGGGCACGGTCCGGACGGGGGCTGGGAATGGGTGGGGCGTGGGCGGCGGCGTGGCGTGGGCGGCGGCGTGGGCGGCGGCGTGGGCGTGGGCGGCGACGTGGGCGGGGGCGTGGGCGTGGGCGGGGGCGTGGGCAGGGAAGTGGCGGGGGCGCGGATGGGAATGGGCGGGGCGGGGGCGGCGACCGGGTGCTGGAGCAGCGCGGCGCTGCTGGTCTTCGGAGGCGAAGTTAAGGGGCGGAGACCGTAGGAAAACGTGAGACAAGAAACACGAGAGATATTCTATTGACGATACACAGTTTTTATAAAAATCTGATCGGGCATCTCCTTTGAAATTGTGCTAAGTAGAACAATGTTCGCCTTTGTTATTAGGGAAAGACGTAGCCGCTTTTCACTGATGTAACTTTTTGTTCACTCTATGTCTATATTTTCAGTTCGAAGCCGTGTGAGGCATGGTTGTTTCTTTCTCGTAATTGAAGCTTGGTAGGCAATTACAAAACAGCACAATCTCAATGTGGAATCGACATAATCATTTATTTCTCAATTCCTCAAGGAAAAAACAAGAATAAAATTAATTGCAGGCTCAAAATCTCACAGTGATGCGGCCTCAGCAGAAACGCAAATACTGTAGTTTAGTTGTCATAATTATTCCCCATTCAATTTTCGATTTTAATTTTGTTGTATTGTTTTATAGTGATGTAAGGCTAATATAATATAATTATATACTAGCAAAAATACCCTTATTAGTTAAATTTTCAGATTCCAATATTATTACTCGTTTCTGCAGCTGTCAGTGTCGACATTTACCTTTCATTATTCTTGAACCTCGTGATTCGTATTCTTACAGTGTTTTTTTAAAAAGTCTTTATGTAAAACTTAATTTATAAGTATTACATTGTAAGAGGGAAAATTTTCATTCACATTGTAATTCGCAACCATGAAAATAATTCCTTTATTCTCTAATTTTAATACTGTTTTTTTGATCAACATTTCAAATTATGAAGCCTACACTAATCTCAAATTGAAAGTCCATCGATTCAACGGATTGCTCCTCGTTTGTTTTCTGTTCTTGGGGAAACTCGAGAATTAATGAAATCACTCCCATGCCTTCAAAATCAGGCTTTCGCTGTATTACCCATTCAATCCGCTTATCGATAATCACTGATGGAAACCCCATGTACGATGGAGTAAGTGATTTCTTCAATTGTTAAAGAGGATGGCAACAACGAAATTATTCATCTCTTTAAAAGATAGGTTTTATAATATTATTTCAGTTATCCGCGTGCAAAATTATCACTCGTTTTTAAAAAAAGAATATTTAGTCTAAAAAATATTACTATTAGAACAGTCCAATGAAATGCACTACAGTGTATTAATACATGTATTCGCTTAGAGAATAATTTCGCAATAACGCGGTGGATTACAATTTTTAAATAACATGAAATGTAGAAAATTCTTTTAATTTATATCACTACTATAAACCAATGAAGTAAACATAGCACTGTTGACAGCAATCAACTGTCTTACTGAGGACTGAATGAAGAACAATGTTGAAATTCGACAGCTAATATCCTGCGCTCACAATCAATTGTAAATTCTCAAAAGTTAGATCTTTTTTTTACAAAATAAGTGAATGTAGAATGCTTCATTACAAGTTTTCATTTGCTCTGACAATTAAAAAACTTTTCAGATTTCAAAAGTTTACAAAAGGAAAAATCACTGGAATGTATCTTATTTGTTAGTGATATATTAAAGCAATCCTAAAAGTATTTGCAACGCCTGCGGTCTAAAATGAAAGTTCAGTAATTAGTCTAGAACATCCTTCGAGTCTTCTGATAAATGCGCCGAGTTTTGGCACTAGATAAAAATTACACGCCTGTAAAAAATTGCGAATTTCGCCGACCATGTTTAATAAAAGTATCTCCTTGCGAGCGCTGAAACGCCGGCGAGAGCAGCGTAAAACGTCTCGGTCCATTTCACGAGTTCGTCGCGAGCAGATTTATCGCTCCACTTTCCCGCGTTTGAGTCGCACGCTCTCCTCCTCGCCTCTCGCCGCTTCTCGCTCTGCCCTCCTACTCCTCTGCGCGCCGCGGCAGTGCTGCCACCCCTCCGACGCCGCTTCCCGCATCGCTGCCCCGCCGGCCCATCAACTCTCCCGCAAACTCTCGGCCACATCTCGCCCGCCGCGTCGCGATGCGCGCTCGCTGTTACCACTGTTGCCACACAACGGCGCCGTCGGTTGTCCATAGGA
This sequence comes from Acheta domesticus, assembly GCA_031308135.1. NCBI lineage: Eukaryota > Metazoa > Arthropoda > Insecta > Orthoptera > Gryllidae > Acheta > Acheta domesticus. Next base: position 181,238,157 of record JAHLJT010000631.1, on the reverse strand, counting down.
TTCCGTTCCCATTCCACTGCCGTTTACGTCGGCCTCGACACTGCTTCGTCCTGACTCAACGTTGTCCAGTCGTCCAGTCGTCCAGTCGTCCAGTCGTCCAGTCGTCCAGTCGTCCAGTCGCCCAGTCGCCCAGTCGCCCAATCTTCCAATCGCTCTATCGCCCAATCGCTCGGTCGCTCAATTGCTCAGTTGCTCAGTCGCTCAGTCTCCCAATCGTTCATTTGCCCCCAGATACTTCACTTTGTAGCTCTCTTTCAATTGATAGCCACGTCCAGGTGTGTTCTCGAGTCATGCGTCTCCTGGTGACACAAGCTTCATACTGCGTTTTCTTCCTGTCGCAATATCCCACATCCCATCGCCATCTTCCACTACGCCGGCCTTCATCTTGACATGAGCTCTCCTTATCCTAGTGCATCAACCCATTCCAACCTCTTTCCAACCACATTGCTACTGTCGTATGGCCCCCAGCTACCTCCGTACTCCAGCTATTCCTAGCGCACTTCGAGCTCTGCCATCGCTGTTTCCGCGAGCCGGCGCCACCCAACCACCCCACCCCTCCTCGCGACCTCCCCACCCCAGCCTTCTCGCGGCCCCTCCCTTTGCGCTCCGCTCGCTCTCTGGAAAGTGGACTCGGCAGGACGCAAACTCGGGTAACTCCCACCGAGATAGAACTTATTACGCGATAAAAAATATACAAAGCTTTTACCTCGTGCCGGGGCTGGGTGGTACGAACCTTTTTGCGTGGAAGGGGCGAATCCTTTTCTGGGAGCCGCCGCGCCGGTAGTCGGCCGCCCCGCCGCGCCGCGCCGCGCCGTCCAGACGCAAAAATTCACTCGCGACCGAACGCTGCCCCGCTCCCCCGCGCCGCACCGCCGCGCAAAAAGCCGATCCCGCCGACTTCGTCCGCGCCCCGCCCCTCCTTGCCCCTCCCCTCCCCACCCCATCCCTGCCACTCGCCAACGGCCGCCCGCCTGCGCCGCACGATGGCCCCCGAACGGTCGTAAGGTGCGCCTAGCAGGAACACATAAGATTTGATTGGTTGATTGATTGAGGTTTAGACAGCGCTTGAACAACTAGGGTCATTGGCGCTCGTGTCAAAGTATCTTTTAAAACATTTAAATAGATTTAATAAAAGAAATGTTGCGAAAGTAACTTACCCGATGATTAAAAACACGTGTGAATTGCCTATAAAAAGGGCTTGAATTCCGCATAAAATATACAAGAGAAACAACAAACGGTCAAGACAAAAAAACAAACAAAAATATTTATAATAAACGTAAAGCTAGCTGCAGGGTGGCCAGGAAACACACACGCATTGTACTTATCTCTCAAATAAAGAACACATAGGACAATAGTTACAAGAATGAAAAAGAATAGTACACAAAATTAAATAAAAAATTAAAATAAGTAAGTAAAAATTAAACTCAGTGTATCCGGAGAGTAGAGAAGACTATGATAGGAGGGCAAATACGTGTGTGGAATGGTTCGTTGTGTGTGACACGACGTATGTAATGTATAATTGTGTGTGTGTGTGTGTGTGTGTGTGTGTGTGCGCGTGTGTGTGCATGTATGCGTGAGGGCGTGAGTGAATGAGTGCGGGCGTGCGTGCATGTACGGGTCTATGTGATCATTAATATGCGTACGTACTCTGTGGTTTAATGCCTCATTTTAAAACAATGAAATTGTGATTTTCTCATTTAAAATATGATTGTGAGATATTTAGATGGTTGAGAGCATGTGTTAGTATCTAGTAACTATTAGTTACTGGTGTAATGGAGAAAAATTTATATAAGTTATCCTTCTTTCCTACATGCGAGTATTTCTTAGATGTAGAGGATAAAATAATGTTCCGAGAGAAAAAGAATCTTAACAATTATAAACAATACAGTTTTGTCAATTACTTTCTGAAGTACACTTGTTCAAGAATTAAACTTTTTGGAACACATATCATTTGAGGCGGTCTACGTAAAAAGGGCTCATATGCAAAAAAGCTGTTTTGAAAAAAGCAGAGTTGAAAGTTTCGTTTGTGTATATAAAGTTTATGGCTTTTGATAACGAGATAATAATAACTAAAATATAAAGAGTAGTTATTCAACACATGTTATACGCATTAAAATTAAAGGCACAACTCGTGCCTTACTTTAAAATAATAATCTTAATGCCGGTTGTTTTGTGCCCTTTTACCCAGAATAAAATGTAGGTAATGAAATTGAATAAAAACGCCAAAAATATGGAAAAAAATCTTTTAGAAACAATATGCTTTATATCATTTTGCGTAACAAGCTTTTATCTTTGGTTTTCAACAATGGAAATTTGCTTGACAACAATTAGAGTGAGAACATTGATAATAATCTCATTGTTAAAACCTACTTTTAAGAACATAACATATTTTCTATAAAATCCTCATCATCTAGAAATCGGAATAAACTTTTTACGTCAGCAGCTTTCTTACTATTTACATCTGGACGTGGAGATTTCTCTGCGGCAACTATGTCATATCTTTGTGCAGTAGGTTTCCATACTGTACATACTACAAAATTTTGCAGTGTATGTGCGAGAACATAGAAGAGCACCGTTGCTAAGACATTTTGTGAGCACATGATTCATTTTCCTGAATGGAGTTTTAGTTTTACAAATGGTCTTGGAATACAAAAATGGTGTCAAAAATGTATCCCATTCCTGAAGCAAATCCTTATCCATTACAACTTGAAATGGACCAGGATTTGTTTGGCACGTAACCATTATAGTTAGATATGGTTTCGGGCTTCCTATTATTTCATTCTTGTTGATCATCCTTCTTATTAAACCGAAGTTTCTGTCACACCGCGAGAAACTGTGACCCCGAACCGCAAATAGTTGTATAATAGTAACATCGTGTACTCTGTAAACCATGAAGCAAATTTAGTCACTGTAGTTCCTATGTTGCCCTCCTGCTGCATCAAACAAGAAAACTACTTCACGTATTTCCGGAAATTGTCTGGATTGTTTTTTTAAGCAGTCATACAGAAATGAAACTACTGAGTTTGCATTTTTCTATGCACATTCGGATAGCAAATTATGCTTTTTGGTAGCAACCACCTTTCCCGGTGAAGAAACATATCCCTCACCACGCGCACGTTTGACTTTAATTTCTTCATGCTTCTTATTCTTGAGTTTAAAATAAATTTTCCTTTTTCTTTTTGATGTAGGACCATCACCAACTCCTCCCACATTTATGTCGCTATTATTACTATTTTTCTAATAATAATAATGATGATAATAAACACTTCCTTCAAAACTAAAAATGATAATGCCTTCACAGTTGCAACTACCCGCTTTTCATGTACTCTGCACAGCTACATTCAAACATGGATACCAACCTCAGTTTTCAAGATATACGCATTAAACTTTTACCACCAGTACTAAAAACATGACAAACACGAAAAGCCATTCTGCGTAAAAAGGGCCTACATGGCCTATGTGCCCTTTTTACATAGACCGCCTCATTTAATGTATACTGTCATATTAGGAATCATTATTACGTCAGGAATCATAGAAACAAAAGACACTACGGAATCAAAAGGAAACAACACGGAAATCAACGTAAGAGTTGATATAAATGAAGGAAGTTACGCACTTTCGTGCCGTTTTGTTTTAGTTTTATTGATTAATTGTTAATTCTCTTGCTTGGAAATCATAGAAACTGCTTTGGGCTGTTGGGGGTTCATTTCGACCCTCTGTGCGCCGCTGCGATGACCTCAGCCGCCTGCTGGCGCGCTCCGTCTGGTCGGTGTGGCGTCTCCATCGCCTGCGTAAAAACCCACACAAGGGCAACGCCGATGCATCGGTGTTATACGTGTTTTCATTCGGAATGCAGATATTAATGCCGATAATTTCGTAGCGGAAGAAAATAATGGATGTTTTTAGAATAGATTGCGAGTTGTTTTATGAGGAAAGAAAAAAGAAGGTATTGGAAATGTTATGAAAGATTTGTTGGCTGTGGAACAATTGCTGAAAAAGACAATCGTAAATGTACAACAGTGTTTGAGTTTCGAATTCGCGCCTCTGAGTATTTCCGTGTGTCAGTCGAAGTACTAAAGGGAAGCGAGGGCGCGTAGAATCTCATTGTCTAAAACACTGTAAACGAGCGTCCTAGTCGTAAAGACAATATACGTGCAGTTGCAACAGTGGGACACTTCTTGGAGTGTATAAAGTGTATTCTACCATACTTTTCACAGAACACTAGAGCAATGTACTCATTAAGCAATTAACCTCCTGAGACCCAGGAATATTTTTTTCACAGTATTGAAGATATATATTGATCTCTACAATTAATGAATCCCAAATAATACCGAAAAAATACGAAAAAAAATTACTTCTAATATTTTGAGCTGTACGTTATGTCCTTTTAAAAGGACATTGGGTCTTAATTGCATAACAAGAATATGAGGAACAGGATTCATGTAACTTGTTATTAGGTGATTTTAAGGAATCTTAAGAATAACAAATAGCCTAAACTCTATTTATTTGTCATACTGGAATCATTGATTCGAATAAAACAATATGTAATGTGCTGTGACACTAACAATTTAAAAATATAATTACATTCAGGCTGTGTGAAAATCAGCATAACAATTTCTCTGAGCAGTGAGAAATGCCAAATTGCATGCACGTAACAGTTGTTTTCATGCTGAATTTTTCATTTCTACACCTTTTTTGAATTTCCCCAATAATTGTAGGTAAATTTTCAGCCCTATGCAACATCATAAAACTCGAGGGAATGGAACAATATACGAAGGCTGCATCAATAAGACATTATTTTTACCAAAACATTTCTCTTCCCAATCCGTTTCTGTTTCCAACTGTTTTTGAGATGTTTTCCGATTACACGATCACGAAAAAAAGCGTTCTGACCTCGTTTTGGGGCATTTCTACGATCTCTTCCGTGGGTACCCCGACAATTCGTTCTCGTTGTGGAAGTGGGGGAGTTATCAAATATTGGACTTGGAGCTATATCACATATTTCTGAATCCAATTCAGACTTTTAATCGCCTTCTAAAACATCTGTATTAGAATCAGAATAACTTTTGTCTTCATAGTTTTGTATGTCAAAAGTTTCATCGTCATCGTCATCACCACTTAGACCATGAACATCGGAATCATCAAGAATATTCAAAATTTCCAATTCATTCAGCTCTGAAATTTATGAAATAAGTAATATCAATCAACTAATATATTATCATAACCTCAAAGTCTACTCTACAATATCCAAAAAATATGTTCAAGTAGATAATATTGAAACCAATTTATCGCACTGAGACCCAAGGTCCTTTTAAAAGAACATCGTGTTTGTCACAAGGTATGTAATAGAGACCCGATGTACTTTTAAAAGGACACGCAAATTTTCTACCATTCAGTGAAATGTACATGAACGGAATCGCAAATTTGAACATTTACACACTTAGATTAATCTATTTGCTACATAAAAATAAAAACTAAGTGATTTCAATAATAAAATGACTTCTTCTTTGGTTTATTACGGCAGGTTTAATTGTTGTCATTACACCCAGCCATTGTGAACTGCGGCCTGGTGCCCTCACAACTGCGGTAAAGCTTTGGGGTATGTTCCCGCGCGTAAGAGACATGTGTACCTATCTCCGAAAAAAAATGTGCAGCAGAACATTAATTGTAGTCGTAACCAGGAATTTTTAAAAGTTATGTTCTTTTAAAAGGACACTGGGTCTCAGGAGGTTAAAGTTACTCTTACGATATGTGAACTTTCAGATTTTAGAAAGATAGCTACAATTACAGTTTTTAAAAAAATAATAGGATATGTACCACTATCAGAATTCTTATATGGGAGGGGACTTTACGTGTAATGTCAGCCGGCTTTAGTTTTTCTTATTAATAATTTTTTGTTTGTACTGAATTTACAATGTGTTTTTGTTTGTTAATGTCTAGTTATTGATAACAAAATTGACTGTATTAAAGAAGTTTTGATACTACAGAAGATTAGTAAAATTATTTTTGGTAATTGATTTATTGGTCACGAAACTGAAGCACCACGAGTCACCCCTTGAATGCACCATTGGATTAGATAATTTTGTGCAGTTATATTATCTTTTTATAAAATTTAAAACAAACTAAAATAAAAGTATTTTTTCAAATATTGCTTTAACTTGAAGAGATCAATATATGGCCCACAAGGGCACTTTCAAGCCTAACGATACATTTCATTGAAAACTTTCTTGGAAAAATGTCGAGTTGATTTTCGACCGGAATATTCATATTTTGTTCAAGATTCTTCCAAAATTGTTAAACCGCAACTCATTCATTATCATGAAGTAATTTGGATGTATGCTACTAAGAGGCGACAAGGTCCTGAAATAGAAGGATTGTCATTTCTCCCAAATCGCAGTCACCTTTCCCCACGCTAAACCACCGCCACCACTGCCATGAAGCTCCCTCACTCATATCACGGAGCCCCGGCCGCCTGCCCGGCGCTGCGACATCTGTGTCCCCTTTATCTTTCCGCAGCCCATCGCAGAGCCTCTCGTGTCGCTGGACGCGGTGCGACGCGGCGTGGCGTCGCCGCCGCTGCAACGGTCGTTACAAATCCTGCTGTGTCCCTCCCGCGCTGTCGGGGCGTTGAAGCCTTAGATCCCATTCATCGCAGACAATGCCGCGGCTCGCGCGAAGAGCGTCGGAGCACTGAGAGCGCGCGACGGCCACTCATTGCCTGCGCCCGCCCCGCCCCACCCCGCCCATCCTCGCCCCTCCCCGCCCCTCCCCTTCCCCCTCTCCGCCTCTCCTCGCCCCTCTCCTCCCCTCCCCGCCCCGCCCTCCCTTGGTCCGCCTCGCCTTGCCCCGCCCCGCCCCACCCAGCCCCGCCCACTCCACCGCCCCGCATCGACCGCATGATCCCCGCTGGGCTCCCGCGTTGCCGGCTAGCTGTCTCTCACTAGGTAACTTCGCCTGCTCTCCTCCTTTTCTTCACTTTGATTTTCTTTGCATCTTCCTTCTGTACTTTTCCTCATTATACTCATTAGTCTCCTTGTTGTTTCCATCTCCACGTTTCGGTTTTCCATATTCTTTGTTTTGCTCTTATTTCTCTTCGTCATCCCTCCTTTGCTTATTCTCCTTGTTTCCTTCACGTCTTCTTTCCACTCTGAAGTTCGTTTTTGTTCCACACAGTTCTGGAACTAGCTCTTTGTTCTTCAGTTTTTTTTCCTTTTTTCTCAATCTGTCATGACCTTCTTTACTCGTTAACTTCTTTTAATTATCCGTCCATCATTTTTATTACTTCTGCTGTTCACACACTCTGAGACTTTTCTAACGTAATATACCGTTTGCCTAATTATTCTTTGTAGGAGCACATACACGTGTATTTTAGTTTTTTACTCGCTAAGAGTCAAAGGTAAATGCAACCTGTGTTAGTGGATGCTTTTTAAACAGCTTTTGTCCATATCACACTGTCGGCTGTAGTAACTCACTTGGGCTAGTTCTTAACGCTATAAAGAAAGACTCTCACTTTAGCTCCTTTTCACTAATCATAAATTCCTCCCGTTTGTACGTTCGCTACGAGCGTCGGTATTGATCAACCTGCAATTTGTGTGAGGAACCAGTACTGCAATTTGTGTGAGGAAGATTCTACACTAAACACTCTGTGATTTTGTTGTCATTATAGCGCGTTACTTCACATGGTAACTTGACCTGAGAGTAAGTCTGTATAATTTCTCTCATGATAATGACGTCCGTAATAAGGTTTACACATTTGATTATTTATTCTATTCTTAAAACCATTTTCCTCTCTCAATTGTGTGTAAATACATACATAATATACATTGAAACGAATTGTTATCATTACAACAATGATAACAATACGTTTCTAAGAATGCAAACCTTTTGAACTGCGCGGTAGCGGCGGGCGCGCCGACGGAGTCGGGTGCCGGAGTCGAGTCAGAGAGGAGAACCGAATCGCGAGGGAATCACGAGACGGGCCGGCAGTGGAGCTATGGCTGGGTTATGAAAAGAACGGTTACGAGAGGTGTGGAGAAAAAAAGGACGAATAGTGGTGAAATCTGGGACCATCGAAAATGGAAGGCATTGGGAAGAACAATGCGGTAAAAAATGGTGTGTCGTAGCTAAAACGGTTGTATTGGTGAAGTGAAGAAAGGACAATATCGGTACGTGAAGACAGTCACGTGGGCGAACGCGGAGCAGCGGCGGCACGTGGATTTCTGTGCGGCAGTTAACCGTTAATGTTTGGTATGTGTCTTCGTGATCAGGTGGAAACGAAGACTTAATCGGAGTGAGGGAAGATTAATTAATCATTGGATTGTGCTAAAAGTGGTAAGATCTGTGTGACCAGGCAAAGCATGTGGGCGGACATAAGGAGAACATAGAGTGAACATAGCTGGGCAGCATTAAACATCCAGCTGTGAGGCGTGGACGAAAAGAGTTATTACGGACAGCGAAGTGAGAAGCATTAGCGGGCGACACGTGGCAAGTCCGTTACAACGGCGGTGTACAGTGAGATCTCGGCAGCAAGCGTTGTGCTGGGACGGCCGCGAGCGGCGAAGGCGTGCATCGGAGCGGTTCCTCTCCCCACGTCGGCATCCAGCGACCCGATGAGGCCCGAGCACCGCCGGCGCTGCGCGAGGCGTCACCTCGTCGGCTGATCGCGGTCGCGGAGAGGCGTGGCCCGGGTCCGGACGTGCGGTGTGGGTAAGAACAGACGGGAGAACATTGGGAGGGGGGTGAATAGATGACAGGAAGCAGTGATCTGTTGTAGAGGCCCCACAGTTGTGAGAATTATAAGAAATGAATGGAATTCCAGGACAATAAAGAGTTAATAAATAAGAGGTTATTTAGAATAGGAAAATGATAGAGCAGATGTTTTGTGAGGAACAAGAACCACCAATTTTTGTAATTAATCGATCAATAAAGATTTATATTAGGCCGATTACCCTTATGTTTCCATTGATGAGAATAATTGAATCCGGAGCCCATTCCCGGGAAAGAATTCCTGTCCCCTTTCACTAATAATTATTGTGTAGAGTCAAATTCACGACTCGTTTCAATATATTGAAACGAATTGTTATCACTAATACGATAACAATGCGTTCCGATGCATATCGTACGTTTGAACTGCGCGGCAGAGGCCGGCACGCCGGCGGAATCGGGGGCCAGAGCCGGTTCAGCGCGAAGAACCCGAGACCACGAATCACGAGCACGGGATCGGTAGTAGAGCAATGGCGGAGGTAGAGGACGGACGTTTGCGTAACGTGCGGAAGGAAGAGTAAACAGTGGCGGAGAGAGATTCATGGAGTGCAGACGTGCGGGGTAGTACGGAACATCTACCGGAGAGAACAATGAAAGTGAGCGTTGTGCAATAGATCTGGAAAGGCGTTGTGAGAAAGGAAGTGTGTTATAAAAGTGGAAGCGTTAGTTGAGAAGTGAGACGAGACAAAACAGGCACAAGAGAGTGGTGTAGTATTACCAGCGGTGAATGGACAACACGTGGAGTGAGCAGAACAGTGTAGAGGAACGGAACAAGGTATACAAGTATTCGACATCATTAAGTGCAATTAAGGTGAGCAGTCGACGACAATTACAATAAAAGCTAGAAACTGTGATATAAGAGAACGAGAAAACAGTAGTTGGGGAGGACACGTACCGATGCAGTCGAAACGTTCTGGTAATGTTTCGAAGTAGACCACTGCGACCACGAGTGGGGTGAGAAGCGACCGTCGGCGGCAAAACGTCGGCCGCCCTTCCGAGCGCAACCGAAGGAAGCGGAGTTACCCGAAGGGCGAGGTGGCGCGACAAGACACGTCAGAAGACAACGCATAGAACAAGTGGCAGGAACGGCGCTGCGGGGCTCCCCTCCACGCGCTGGCTTCCTGCGGCGCGTGGCGTCGGCCCGACGGCGGAGGGGCGAGCATGAAACGACGTGATTCAGACTGGAGTGTCGTGAGTAAAAGCGGTCGGGAGGTTGGGAGGGGAATTAATTAGCCAGTAACTAACAGTGATCTCGAGTTGAGGCCCCCCCAAATGTTGGAATCAGAATAAAGTAGTGATGCCCCAGGACAACAGGGAAATTGTAAATGGGATGTAATCTAGCACGGGGGAGAAACAGAGTAAATGCTCCTGTGAGCACCAAAGGTAACCAATTTTGTATGGTGATTGTTTATGTAATAAAAAAGTTCTTGTTACCCACAAGTTTCCAGTGCGCACGTGATTGGATCCGGAGCCCATTCCCGAATAAGAATTCCTGTCCCCCTCCTTTTATCATAAATCTTGTGTGAGTCAATCTACGACACGTTTCAATATATATATATATATATATATATATATATATATATATTGAACACACACACAAAATTTACAGATATGCTTTGAAGCTGTTCTTTGAATTTCATCCACCCATTTTGAATAATCTTAACAGTAACCGGTTAATTCGCCAATTATTCATATTACTGTTCACATTACTCAAAATCGGAGTTTGAAATTCAAAGTAGGAACAGTTTTGATGCATACTTCAAAATTAAGCCGAATGAACTTCACATTAGCAAACAAGAGGATGCTAGGGTAGAGGAAGAATGTTACGATGACGAGGAATAGCAGATAACTACCTGAACCCGTGCAAAAATTTGCACATTTAAGCACTTGAAAGATACTGAAATATTAAATTTTTTATGCCTTCATTATATTCTTGAATAATAATTTAAAGTTTTCAATGAGGCATTTTGACTATTGGTATGAAAATATAGGATCAGCTTTTTAACAGATTAACTGATTTTTGTACTATTGTATAATATTATTTTCAATTAATATCAGAGGTGTACCATTAGAGTGCACGTAGGGCTTTTTCTTGGAGAGAAATTCAAAAAAATGTGGTCTTGTGAATTCAAATGATAACAGACCAAAGTCCTTCAGAAGTCAAATTTAAGGTCTCTAGAAAGTCTCTGTTTTTGTGTTATTGAGCGGAAAAGAATCACAAACATTACTACGAACTTTTGTAAACATTAATATCGTTCACGTGCAAAAATTATTGTTACAATTACTAATAATAGGCTTTTCACACATACAAATGAAAATATGGAGTGGAGAGGCTTTCTATTAAACGCTAAACATGGAACAAGATTTCTAAAAATGTCTCATTTTGTATATTACGTAATAAAAAAAATTCCCGTAACCACGGACATGAATTTATGTTACGCAACCACAGACGTTGAGTCAAACTGACTCCACATGCTTTCTCGAGGATTTATGTCTTACTAATTTTACTTTTTCAAATTATTTTTTGTGTACATTGTGAAATTAGTTTTATAATGATGAACATATTTAAAAAGTTTTTGACATAATAATTATTAAATAATTACTCTTTAATTACGTCTTTGTAGTCGAGCTATTCCGATTACATGCCTAATGCAAATATAACAAGCTAACACATTAACAATATTTTATAAATACTTTTAATGTTTTTTTTACTTGTACGATTGGTACATATTGTTGACGAACATTGACCGCACAGAGCATGTTTACAAGAGCAACAAATAGTATTTCTTTTCCTCATAGTGTCTTGGGACAAATAGAGCAGCATTTTCTTAATGTTAGTTTTCCATCCTCTTTTGCTATTTCCTACTTTTCCCAACCTAGTATTTTTTAATTGAAGTTCTGAAGTCTTGTCTAAAATGTGAGTTAGACAACCTTCTTTCTAATTCCTTGATAACTAGTTCCTTAAATATTTTATAAAATACAACCTTGCTACTAATATCATTAGCGCTAAAAAAGAAAAATATTAAGAATAGTTCTTGAAAATTAAAAAGACAATACTAAGGATAAAGCTCAAAAATAAAAAATACATTAATACAGTAAATATAAGTCATAACGTAAAAAGTATTACATTCCTGCATTCAATAGTGCCAACAAGAAATTTTTCTTGTTACGTGTTTACAGGCATGAAGTCAAACTGACTCCGTGACCCGCAAAGCTACTTTTAACAGGAAATAACTCTGATAAATCAAGATCTATAAAACCGACAATCCACATACGTAACAATGAAGAGTTAGTTTTGAAGGTATTGAAGTCCTAGTGGCAATAGCAGGAATGCCTAAAATAATAAAATAAAAATGTGAAAGAGAGAGAAGTCACTTTGTCTCTCGTCTATGGTTAAGGGTTAAGTCTCTAGAAGTCTAGACTCTAAAAGAAAAATATTTTGAGACTGTAAAACGCATAGTTTTTTATTTATACATGATTAGTAGGGAGCTGTAACATGTTGCATATTGCATCTGCACGCGATATATTATAGTAATTTATTCCTAAATATGGGAGATGTGTGTTACAATTTCAGTCATTGTAACCCGTAGTCCGTACAAATACCTTCTGAACAACATTAGTTTTCTTAAAATACAAAATTCTTCGGCTGGAAAAAGGGATTTCTCCTATTGAAATAATGTGTAGTATAACGGGAATCACGCAGCTGGTGCAGTTTCTAAGGCTAGCGCAAGACAAGTTTCTAGTTCCATTGAGTCAGTCGTGAATTTTTATATATTCGATACTACCTAATTCAACCTAACCTCACTACATACCACATTTGACTCTTCTTCACACATTACCGTGTTGCGGCTATAATGCTCCGGTCTTTATCGCATATTCAATAAAAATATTTTTGAGCCTGTGCAACGCGTAACTTCTAACGCATTTTTTATGCCAAAATTCATCTCGCGAACTAAGAAACCTCACACTCTAGCAATCACTTATTTTATCCAGCATCCGGCAGTTAATGCCAACTTTAGCCGGAAGGTGTTTGAAATGATCTCATCATCGTCGTTCATAAGGTTTTATTCAAATCATCTGAGTAATATGCGAATTAAAAGGATTACGGTTACGACTTGGACCATAGTCGTAACCTCAATTATAAGATACTTTATTTCATACGTCTTTTCTATTTAATTGATTTTTAGAAAAGAACAAACTAGTTTTTGGACCAGTTTTGGAAATTAAAAGAAACGGGTAATGAATTCATTTAAACTAAATCACAGAATCCTCAACGTCAAACTAAAAATGTGATGTACCAGAACATTTCATCATTGTAGACGATTCCTTTCTTCTTTGAATCAAGAAGGTCACCTTTGACCTTCACCTGATAAAACTCGATCATTTACTGCATCACTATTTTCCTAACGCTCGACATAGTTGCATCTAGTCTAATCAGCAACGCTTTTTCGTCGGTTTCAGGGGTCGTCATTGTCCACCACCCTGCTCCTTTGGGAGCAAGAGGGGCAGGAGAGCGGCCTAGTGTTATCTCTCCGAGCCCTTATCTCCCCGCCCCGACCGTGCTCCATGGACGGCGGGCAGTGGAGAGAGTGTGTACGCTTTCCAATACTCTTCCGGAGAGCGCAGGCGCCGAATTGGATGGACGAGGAAGTGGCAGAGGTGGGGAGAGAGGTAGCTATAGAACAAGAGCAAATAACGTAAGGGCCTCGATGGGATAGGATGAACGTGGAAGGTGTAAAAGTTTCCTCCCTTTGCTCTGGGGTTAGAAATGTACAGAGGAAAAACGGCAAAGTAGTGAAGTTGGAAATGGAATGGTATGCTTTAGAGGATGAGGAAAGTAAGATTAGTTGAGACAATGTTGAAAAAAAAATTGAATGTTCAGTAAGCGATCAAATGAAAAGTCGTTTATGAAGAGGAAGGAGAACTGAAAGGTTCGAAAAACAAGTTTTCCGAATTTGTCGAGAAACAAAGCCAGCAAATTGCAACTGAACTAAACCCCTGAGAATGGAGATCGATTGTGTACTGTTCTCATCATTGGACGAGGAGTAATGAAGAGAAGTTCATGAACAGAAATGAACGAAATATATACACAGCAGAGTAGAAAAAATAGTGAGCTTGAAGAAGAGTAAGGAGCGAGAAATGGAAAAGTAGAGAAGAACAGATGAAAACAAAATTAAAGAACAATAAAAGAGAAAAAAGAGATACAACTATTGAAAGAATTCTAAATACTGAGTGTGTGATAGAAATATATAAGTTGCCGCCGAAGAGAAAAAAATTAAAAAATTGCAAGTACAGGCAGAGAAGATAACGTTAAGAATGCAAGAGAAGGCCATGTGAAACAGAGCGAGAATATCTCGAGAAGAGCGGTTTAGCTGGGATGAGCTGTTGCAGTCTGTTCATCCTACCCGCGCTCATCCGGCACGGCGTGTTTGCGAAGAGACTGGGTAGGGTGGATGAGGAGGGATGGGGTGGGGCGGTGAGCAAGTGGTGGAGGGAGGTTGCGCGCCCGGGAGGCTGGAGGGGCGTGGCGAGAAGGGCGGGCCGTGTGAAGAGGAACGTGCGAGGTCGCGTACAGCAGCTTCAAACGCCACGCAGCGACCGCGCAAAGGCTGTGCCACACCCTGCACCTCTTAGCACCACCCTACCACACCATCCCACCAGACCCTCCTCTCAATCTCCTCTTCCCGAAGACCGGCTGCGATGACTCTGGGTCGCCTCAGAAGCGTTACTGGTCGGGAAGTCCTACAGAGACACAAACACAAGACACTTGTGCACGTGCTATTTCTTATTTAGAATTTATACGTATTTTCCAGCTGCTCAGGATGCGGTACTTTGGCTGATGTCATGGAGCTGAGGTAAGTTCTGTGGGATATAATTCCCGAACAGGAATACGAAGTCGACGGTCGCAATATGATTTAAAATAATTATGCACTAACATTTCAGACATCTACATTAAGAGTTCCATCAAGCATCTTGAAACACAGCTCATTGCATCCGTTTGCTAACCCACTGTAATACATTTTGAAAATGAAATTAACCGTTTGCTTCTTTTATAGAAAATGTTTTTGCTAAAACAATATCAGTGCCAATCTAAAACGGTCAGCCTAATATATTATCTGAGTCTCCATGCTGGAAGTTTCTTCACCATTAAACACTATTTAATTAAATTAATCTTGAAAAAGAAAAAGGTTCAAGTCCCGACGAGGCAGATTTCCTTACGTGGAGAATTCCAGCCGCCGGTTGTTCTGATCGATGTTTTGTGTGGCTTATCCAATCCCGGCGCAGTACTCACAAACACGTCACGGACGCGCGCGATCTTCCCTTCCTTCTCCTTGTTTCCTTCTCTCCCCTTATACACACACGTACATTTCCATGCACTACACCACCACACACGACAGGAGACCAATCCCGATTTTAGAGCTTGTATTGGCTGAGGCGATGCTCCGTTGATGGAGATATCTGGGGGGGAAACCCGTAATTCGTCGTGAAGGTCGGCGCTGGATCATGTTCTAGCGAGAAACACCGCCATCTCCCATTACATATACGAGACTAATGGCTTTGGTAACTGACGGAAAATAGTCTAGGAACAAAAAGTAAATAATCCCTTCACGACTCTTGATGAATATGATGCTAGTGCGAAATTTATTTTCCGTGTAGAACCAATTAAAAAAGTAGACGAAAGAGAATTTTTTTGGAGATAAGAGACACTTATCAGAAAATATATTACTAATATTCAATGCGCACAGAAATAAAAAAAGAATTATGCAGCCTCCAGTCATTTGGGAGGTGTCTATGGGTTCGTGAAATACCCATAAGAACCCGGAAAAAATCCTAAAACATCTTTTTTATTAATTTCGAATGCATGCAGAAATTGAATGAAAATTATGCTACCTCCAGCTATGTGAGGTCTATAGTTAGAGGTGTTTCGTTAGATTTCCAAGAACTTAAATCTAAAACCAATTAAACATTCTCGGTTTTACAAAAAAATGCAATTAGTAGATCGTATTACTCCTTCTGTTGTTGTACTGCACATACCGACTGAATTATATTCTCTGCGTCACTGATTACAACTCAGGTGATGTCATACAACAATAAGGCTCCAAGCAACAAGCTGCCCATTATTAAATATTTGCTATTCACGTGTTATGGACAGCAATGTTTTGGTATTCTTGGTATGAAAGGACTATTGTTCTGTACACAATGTACTACGCTCTTATTGCAGGATTCGTAAACACTTTTTGTGTTAAATAATTTAATTTATTTCAGTGATCTACAAGAACGTTTTATTTATTGTTTTTGAACACTAGCGAACTACATTTGGAAAATCATTATGTGTAGATTTGTTCACCAGTATTTTTACTGCAGCTTCTGCAAACCACTGTTACATTTTATTTATAAAACATGCGCCTAGCAATGACCGAAAAATTATCATTCGCACTATTTGGCTTACACGAAATCACGCTTAGGGAGTACCTCATGTTTTTTAAAAGTATAATACTCTTTTAACTTAAGAAATATATACAAAGTGCAGAATGTACGTATGTCTTAAACTACTTACAAATAAAATACATCAATAAATAATTTAAAGTGACAAGCAAAACTTAATTACAATAATTAATATGTAATGTAAATTGGGTCACATTAGGGATTTATCGACCGATCTATTTGGTTACCGTAAACATGTTTTTGCACTCATCATATCTATCTTATTCACGGAAAAGCGCTGTCTATAATAATAGAGGACATAGGAATGTTTAGAAAGTTAAAATACAATACCATTTCTCAAACAAATTTAATATTTTGTAGGTAAGAATTACCTGTACACCTGTCATTACAACATGAATTAGAAATACTTTAAATCACAAGGAAGGCACTATACAGTGTAATATGTTACGTAAGGAAGATGACATTCCTTTTCAAGGGGAAAATCTCTTCAACAGAGCCTGTATGCAATTCATAAACTTTATTATAAGATTTTCTCATATCTACCTGTGGTGGAGAGCATTCCTTGGTTATTTTCTGAAAATTTCTTTAAAGTAGAAATAAACTTTTGCCTGGGGTCTTATATTAATGAGTGCAATGAAGATGGAAATTATTGACCTTTGGTTACTGCACAGTAAACCGACGAATCTATATTTTCCTTCAGTGACGGCAGAATAATCACAAGTAGCGTAGAGAAAATTTAACACAAATTGTAGCTGAAAAAAGCCTGTCACGAGTTATTCTAGACACGACTGCATGTCCACGAAACGCGCACAATTTAGATTCTATCACGGCGTAGAGCGTAAGAAATACTAGTTTCCCCGGGAGCGGAGCACTTTTTAGAACCGGAGAAAAGCACTCGATCTTCGCCCTAAGTCTCCCTGCATCCACTTTAATCCCCTTCCATTCTGCGCGGCGACGTGCCCTTCTCCACGGCGCCCTTTGCGGATCACGTGTCCCTCACGTGCGCGTGCTGGATTCAATTGCCGCGCGCGTACCGTGGCCGCGCGCTCGTTTTTCCGGCGCCAAACGGGTTGATGCCGTGCGACGGCAGCGCGGGCGGGAGCGGCGGCGGGATGGAGACGAGATGGAAAAGAGGAGGTGCGAAGGAGAGGGGAGAATGGAAGGGACTGAAGCATCGGTGGGTGGCTACCAGAACGTGTGTGTGAGGGGAACGGAAGTGGAAGTAGTGGGGATAGAAGTGTTTGGACATTTGGGTTTTTGGAGTAGACGGATATTGAGGCGGCTACAATCTGGTTGGAAGCAGTTCGGAGCAGAGGAATTGAAGAAGAGAGTGGGAAAGAGAGGAAGGGGGTAGGGGTGGGAGCGGCGTGAGGAATTTGTGAGGGCGGAATGAGGGGGAGGTAAGGCCAGGGTGAGGGTGGGGTAAGGGTGGGGTACGAGTGGGTTGAGGGCAGGGTGAGGGTGGGGTGTGAGCGGGGTGAGGGTGGGTTGAGGGTGGGGTGAGAGCGGGGTGAGGGCGGGGTGAGGACGAGGTGAGGGCGGGGGTGAGGGCGGGGTGAGGGCGGGGTGAGGGCGGGGTGAGGGCGGGGTGAGGGCGGGGTGATGGCGGGATGAGAGCAGGGTGAGGGCAAGGTGAGGGCACACCGAGGGCGTGTTGAGGGTGGGGCGGGGTGGGGTGGGGTGGGGTGAGGGTGGGTTGAGGGGTGAGTGCAAGGTGAAAGCGGTTGAGCGGGCAGATCGCCTAACTTCCGGGTGGGCGGATTGGAGTTGTGACGGGCAGACTGGAGACGGAAGAAAGCGTGGTGTGAGCTAGAGTGGCATGTAGTCGGGGCAGGTGGGGTATAGGGATGAGGCCGACACAATTGCCGTGGTCCTCATGCTGCGGGCGAGTTCTTTCTCGCTTCCGCCGCGCGTTGATAGCAGCGACAAAGGCTCTGCGGGATAGAGATGGTTTCGCACCTCGCTTCTCTGCCGTGCACGCACGCGATCTTGCTATTAGGGCCAATTGTCACACACACACGCCCTGCACTTTACACCCTCGACGGCAAGAGTTATGAAGATTTACGTACATGGAACGTTTCCTGGCGTAGTTTCTATTTTTTATAACGGTCCTCAGACTGCAATGATGGTAAGACTTAAATGGAAAGTTCTCGTACTAAACCTCTTCTTTTCGGTTTCAAACCCAGGAACGAACCAAACTGTTTTTTGTACTTATAAATTATAATATATTTAAAAATATTTTTCGCGTCTTACGACGCGCATCCTAAATCATCCTTTTAGGTCACCATTGAGAGAAGAAAGTCTGTTGAGGCTGCAGTCTAAGGGAAGGAATGAAAGGAAAACATTTTTAGAAAGGTAGTATGTAGTATTAAAAGAAGAGAACATTATTTCAATCCTTGGTAAGATGTGTGAGCTTAAATAAGGCTAGGTATACGGTGGATAATATTATGTCTACAAGCCGCAGTGATATTTTAGATCTAAGCCTTGCCCCCATTCTCTAACACAGGAGGACGAAGCGAGATGGGCTCACGAGCCTTATCGGTGTGATGAATAGGGAATGTTAAGGTAATAAGTTCGAGCCGCAGGGAGGAACACATGTAAGCACGGAAAAGCGTAAATACGTAAAAACCGGAATATTGAATGTGTATCAACCGAAATGTGGCTGATCGCACAACCTTTGAGCGCGGACAGGGAGTCCTTGTCTGTGACACCCCATTGGCAAACACTCAGAGACTCCTCTGCCGACATTGATAAACAAAGAGGAGACTCTCCGTACTTGATATTGACAGACGGAATAGTGCCCCAGCATGACATGACGGACGGGTGGGGGAATCACAGAAAGAAATTTGTATGACGCAAGATAGTTTAGGCAGTCCACCGACCAAATTTT
The DNA here is from genome assembly GCA_031308135.1 of Acheta domesticus. Taxonomy (NCBI): domain Eukaryota; kingdom Metazoa; phylum Arthropoda; class Insecta; order Orthoptera; family Gryllidae; genus Acheta; species Acheta domesticus. The sequence continues at coordinate 181,219,058 of JAHLJT010000631.1, read as the reverse complement.
CGTGATTCGCCTTGCACGTGACTAATTCGACAAATCACATGACTATAAGAGACGAGGAGCAGTGAATCTGAAGATACGAAACAAGAGATGAGAGAGGGAAAAAGTGAAAGTCAACATCGGAGAGACTGACTTACAGAAGGTTTTAGAATCTCGAAGGATCCGGACGTGTGGCAGAAGCTTTTAGAGGTTCGGGACCACGTACGCGAGACGAGAATAGCTCCGTGATACACCCTTAAGAGTTCGCAACATCGCGTGATAATGCGCGAATAGCCGCAAAATGAATTGCCAGAAGCGACAGTGTATAAGTACCGTACACAATGAGGACTGAGAGGTGATGGAGGTCGGAGCAGAGCGCGAACCACGTGCACCGGGCCAGTGCAGACAAACGTCCGACCGACGGCCAGGGGGCTGCACAGCTGGCAAGGGCATTGACCTCAGCGGCTCTTCCAACCTACGGACTGATGACAACTTCCAGTCCATGTAAACCAGTGGTGTCAAGGTCTCCTACTGGTGGCAGTGACATGCCTCGCGGTACCGGGCCATGCCACGATCTTCTCTGCGCAACTAGCGTCGGGGAAAGGGAACTATTAGTAATTCCGCCGTTTTACAATAGTGATAGCGTTATCTCTGGTGCGGAGTGGTGAAATGCATGGAGGGGCTATTTCGTCGTGGATATCGTGCCACGGACTCCCGGTCGTGTCATCGACCTTGGCAACACTGATGTAAACTATCGGCGTCCGCGCGCTTTGCGGGCAACGAGCTGTTGCGGTAAATAAATGTGCTCATATCACGCCTTATTATTTCATTTGAAGGCCAGGAAAGGCCTACACTTCCCTAGCCAAGCAATCCTGAAAATTAACCCGCCCCGATTCAAGCTGGTCTCAAATCCACGTGTACCACTTCTGATCAGAGGCAATCGTACCCCTCTTGTCCGTCCGCCCGGACAAGAGGTAATTGTTCCCCGATGGTTTCAGGCGCCGCAGACAGGTAAATCATCGAAGAGCGGGGACCAAGTCAGCAATTTCAGTCGACGCCCGACCGGACTCATGGATCTGAAGTCAGCGGTGGCAATTGGTGCCCGAGTTGTGTTTGTCGTTCTCTCTCTGGGGTGAGAGAAAAGAGTGAGGTCCAATTTCGCTCTGCGTTGTTAGCAACTGGCTCGGGTAGAGAGACAGTCAAACACCAGTTCTGGTTGACAGCCGTTTGTTTCCAAAATGAAGAGCTCAGAAATATCTGGGTTACAGCTTACCACCTAATTGTGCTCACTTCTCACAGGGCACCTGAGTTTACATACCCGCTCCCGGCGGGTGACTAACAGCCCCGTGCCGCTGGCAGGCACCAAGCAGTCGCTTGAGGGGCGATCAGCTGTTAAGTAGTTATTGTCACATTTGAGAGAACCTCCTGCGTGACCACACTTGAGCTCTTGTGCACACGTGTCTAAGTGTCCACGTGTATAAGTGGAGTAAAAGTTTGCATGTGTTTAAGTGGATTGGCAATTGCCTGAGTGCTGTTTCTTATTTAGAATTTATACGTATTTTCCAGCTGCTCAGGGAAGCGGTTACTTTGGCTGATGTCATAGAGCTGAGGCAAGTTCTGTGGGATATAATTCCAGAACAGGGATAAAAAGTCGGCGGTCGCAGTATGAATTAAAATAATTATGTGCTAACATTTCAAACTTCTAAATTAAGAGTTTCATCAAACATCTTGAAACACAGCTCATTGTATCCGGTTGCTCATACCATTGTAATACCTTACGAAAAGGAAATTAACCGTTTGCTTCTTTATGGAAAATGTTTTTTCTAAAACTATCAGCGCAAATTGTGCAAATCTAAAACGTTCAGCCTAATGTATTACCTTGGCCTTTAATGCTTGAACGTTTCCTCAGCATTAAACACTATCTATTTAATTAAATTAATCTTGAAAAACAAATGGTGTCACGTTCAAGAGACACGTACTTTCTCGGAGACCCGTGTTCGAACTGTGGTACAACAAAGTTATAATTAAACTTGTACTCAAGTCGGATTGGACTGTAAAACTACGAAGGCCACACGAATACATAAAACAGTCACGGGCGTAACTTGGGGACAAGGTCTGGAAGGGCTAAGTGAACAATTCATTTAATCTATTAATAAGGAGTGAAATATTTGTTTCAAGGTTCGTAGGACTTATTATTATTGGCTATTATTATTTAGACTTTTGCACTTCTCCCACGCGGGGGGGGGGGAAACATTCACCTGCCACTAGTGTTGCTGTGGCTAGGCTCACTCGTACGGCTCCGATGAGCAAGTATCGAGCGATATCTGTGTATTTTCTCTAAGGTCCTTCCATACTACATTATACTATACATACTATTATTATTATTATTATTATTATTATATTATATACTAGTTTTTGATCGCGAAATGGCCATGACGGGACCAGGTGAACACGCAACCCAGCGGGGTTGTCATTGGGGCGGGAGTCAGCATTGTCATGCTGAATCTTTTTTTTTTTTTTTTTTTTTTTTTTTTACACCCAAGGTTGTTAGTCTCAGGGAATGAGGTGAAATGATAATGATAAAGAATGAAATGCACAATTACAAACATACAGGCACACAAAGACAACCAAGTCCGAGGCGAGACTCGAACCAGCGATTCCTCAGTCCGACACCGCCAAGGCACAACTGTCTTAGCGAACTCGGCTATCCGAATCGGCATTATTATTATTATTATTATTATCATTATTATTATTATTATTATTACTATTGCATATTCCAAACACGCCAAACTCCCCTCACACACACACACACACACACACACACACACACACTCACCGCAGAAAATGTTCCCACTCAAGAGGACCAACTCTTTCAGTCGCTACATTTCAATGCTGTGCAAATCAAAAACACTTTATCTCCCAGGATATACGAATGCATTAGGAAACGCTCAGCGGAAGTGTTACAGGTAACTGTTCACACTCGTGAGTCAAAACGCTAACCAAACCTACTTTGGAGACGGCACTGCTCTCGCTCCCACTGCTCCTTGCTAGCAAGTAAACATTATTTTCATTATTATATTATTATTATTTATTTATCATTATTCTAGAGTCATCAAAAACGTTTTAGGAAACTTTTCACATTTTATATTAATACATTTTACATGGTTCTGAAGATTCACTAAAGCTTCTATTGGTTACGCCTTCGCAGACGACAGTGATATCGGTTTAATTTTATTATCAGGTTTACATTCCACGCTCGACTGTCGAACCGAACGGACCTCTCTTATCGTTGTGAACAGTGATAGCAGTGTGAATTTGAAAAGACTGTGAACCAGCGAAAATCTTGTGGACTGTGGAAACAGTGCCACGTATTATGCACAAAGGGTACTACGCGACAACCGGGCAGCTCATCAGTAATGCCTTAACAACACTAAATAGTGATTATTCCAACCCAGAACCAAACGTATCGATGTTGTATGAAGAAGCAACGGAAACCATCAGTTCAGAAGTTACATCAATGGTATCTCAATCAAGCCAAACAACAATGGGACCTCAGCTAAATCAAGAGACCTCGTTCGGACAGCAAAACCTGGACTCATTACAAGGTAACGCTTCAGGCCGCAGGGCAAAATTTAAAGCGTCCTTGTGATGGTGTTACCTCAGCTAACGAAACTAAAAGGTCTAATCTGCAATCAAAGCAAGCCAATATTGACAGTTCAACGCAGTATTCATATTCGTTCCCCACTGGCAACAGATTTCAGCCACTGAGCAGTGAACTAGAAGCCAACAATCAAAATTGGTTTAGTTACATAAATGAAACCTCGCCAAGTGTGTCAGAATCTGCTAAAATCCCGCCAATCTATGTAGCTAATATAACTAACATCACGAACTTTAGCAAGGAAATGAATACCAAAGTAACAAATAGTTTCACACTTCAATTCATAAATAATAGAGTAAAAATACAACCAGAGAAAATCAGTGACATTCAGAGACATAACCAAATATCTAATAAACACAGGCAAACAATTTCATACTTACAAGGACCCAGCAAATAAGAAATTCTCAGTTTTATTCAAAAACCTACACACATCAATCACAGAAGAGGAAATATACACTGAACTGAAAGAGAAACACCCATCACTCATTTAAGTTACCAGACTCCGAAAAGACAATAACCTAATTCCAGTAATAGCAGCGGAATTCAATGGGGAAGAAAACATAAAAAACTATTTTAGAAATAAGTCAAATTTGTAATCTCATTGTAAAAGCTGAAAGGAGAAGGAGACCTAAAGGAGACCCATTCAGTGCATGAGATGTTTAGATTTTGGCCATATAAAATAATTGTAATCATAAAATAGCATGTATTTATAGTTCCGAAAATCATTATTCTGCAACTTGCCCCCATAAAAATGAACCATTCAAATGTTATCATTGTCAAGGAAACCACCGAGCGGACCTCAGAACAGTAGAATGCCCTTACAAAAAAATCAGCCAAAACCCTAACCTCAACAATCCCCAAAATAGAACTAGAACCAATGAATCTTCAACAGCGCCACCTCAAAATACCCAAACTAACTTTCCCGGACTGAGAACCACTCAAAACATCCCCAACTTTAGACACATAAACAACAGAAACACAGCTCAAAATTTAATCAACGTAATAATCCTCAAAATCTAAACTCTTATGCACACACAAACGAGAACAGCTTTCTCAACTCCCTGACCAACACGATAGCTACTCACATAATCAATAGAATCAACTCAATTATACCATCCATAATAAACAACATTCAATCATCCATCTCAGAATACATTAATAACAATTATGCAACAAACACAAATTAATAAGTTAATCATACTCAATTGGAATGCAAATGGATTAATCAATAAAGTCAATGAACTAAAATACTTCTTGCAAGATAAGAAAACTGACTTTGCATGTATAACTGAAACACATTTAAACAACAGTGTAAAATCCAGCCTACCAGGATATAAATAATTAGGACAGACACACAAAAGAATAATGGAGGAGGAGTAATGATACTCATAAAGAGCACAATATCATATTATCAAATAATACTACCATCGACCCCTGGTATTGAGACAGCTGCAATTAAGTTCAATAATAACAACAATCTGGAAACTACATTAATAGTAGCATATAAGCCCCCAATATAAAAATCCAAAATACCAATCTCAGCGGTATTATTAATCAACACACTCCAACAATAATCTTAGGAGATATTAATGGGAAACACATACAGTGGGGATGTAAAAGTAATAATTCAGCTGGGACACAATTACTACAATTAATAAACTACCACAAACTTAATATAATAGCACCCAATGAACCAACCTATTACCCATATGATCTTTCTAGGAACCCAGATAGATTAGACATAGGTATAACAAATTTACAACAAACATTTTTCTCCACAGTACACCATGAAATGGACTCAGACTATCTACCAGTAATAATAACAACACAACATTCACTCCCCACACACTCACCCATTCCTCAGATCAACACACACATAATCAATTGGCACAAATTTAAAATAATGTAAAAACATCCATCCCAAAATTTAAAATATTAAATACCCCTCCAGAAATAGACCAAGCAATAACAATACTCAATACCATTATATTAAGTCAACTACAGAACAGTAAATCAAACAAATCACTTATAAACACACAGAATAAAAAAAATGAACTACCCAAAAGCATAAAAAATCTAATCTACACAAAGAATAAAACAAGAAGATGATGGAATCACATTAGAAACCCTGAAGTCAAAAAGGAACTAAATCTATTAACCTATATTACCATAAAAGCACTTTTCACTCACAAACAGCAACAATATAACAACATGATCCAAACATTAAGCTCAAGTAACAATACATTGTGGCAATTTAAAAATAAAATACTTAACAAAAAGAATACCATTCCTCCACTAAATACTAGCACAGGCAAAAAATTCTCACCTTTTGCTAGGGTTTCAGCTTTTTCAAAACATTTTGAAGTTACAATCAAACCCAATGATTCCCACTCACACAACCTACATCAAACAATCACACAGATAGCAACATCTCCTAACTATGATGTACCCTCCAGAATCAGATTCACATATCCTCAGGAAATAACAAATATAATAAAAGCACTCCCCAATAAAAAGGCCCCAGGACATGACAGAATAAACAATAAAATACTCAAAAATCTACCAAACCAAGCCATAGCATTCTTAAATAATATTTATAACTCTTCATTAAGAACAGGATATTTTCCACTTTTATGGAAACACTCTATAGCAATACCCATACCAAAACCAAACAAAAATCCATCAAATGTAGAAAATTATAGACCAATAAGCTTGTTACCCTCTTTATCAAAAATTCTAGAGAAAATCATTCAGAAAAGACTCAACAATTACCTCAACAAAAATGGTATCATTCCTAGACATCAATTTGGATTCACAGAAAAGCTATCAACCACTCATCAATTATTAAGAATCACTGAACATGTTCATACAGCATTCCAAAGAACATTACTCACTTTATCAACCTTTCTAGACATTTCCCAAGCATATGACAGAGTATGGCATGAAGGTCCCATGTACAAACTTAAAATTAATGGTACACCCAAATACTTAACCAACATCATCAATAGCTTCATAAACAATAGAACGTTTGCAGTTTCAATAGATAAACATCTCTCAAACCCCAAACCAATTTTGGCTGGACTTCCTCAGGGCTCCCCATTGTCACCTATATTATTTAATATTTATACTGCTGATATCCCTACATCCAACACAATCAATATAGCACAATTTGCAGATGATACAGCATTGTATTGTTCTAGCACATCACCTGATATATTAAGAAACACAATACAACAATATCTAAACCAAATCAGTGCTCGGTCAAACAAATGGAAAATTAAATTAAATCCATCCAAATCAACAGCAAAAAACTTTTCAATAAAAACCATTTCAACACCACCACCTCTCACACTGAACAATAATATTATTCCTTGGACTCCACAAAACAAAACAGTGAGATATCTAGGACTACATTTAGACACTAGACTTAACTGGAAAGAACATATAAACATTAAAACACAACAAACAAAAGTCAAACTAATCCAATTAAAACCATTAATAAACAACCACAGTAAAATAACAATAGAAAATGCTAAGTTCATATATACAGCAGTAATAAGACCACTAATGCTCTATGCCTGTCCTGTCTGGATTAATGTAGCAAAAACAAATATTCATAAAGTACAGGTCATACAGAATAAATTACTGCGAACAATAACCAATGCACCCTGGTTCATCACAAACAAACAACTTCATAAAGAAATTCAAATAAAGCCTATCATACATCACATCACTACGTTATCCCATAATTTTTATAACAATATACCATCAAATACATAACTATCTCAATATAACCTAGGCAAAGCACCCAGAAACTCAACCAGAATAAAAAATAGATTTCCCAAGCATGTTTTTTTATATACAATTTGCAAATTTGGATGATTCATTGTGAGGTGTTCAGTGGGTTTCCCCTCCCTAATAAATAGTTATAAAGAAGTAATAATTTAGATTTTTAATGTAGATAATAAGCATCAAAACAATGTGAGAAAGTTTGTAATGTTAAACTGAGCCATGTATCATATTAAAAAATAAAAATTATTGAAAAAAAAGATCAGTTTTACATTCACTACTGTGCCTTATATTCCCTTGAATACTTCCTCTTGGAAGATTAATTAAATTCTCTTAGAAGATTTAAGATTCTGTAAAGAAAAGAATAAATGAACAAATGATACGAAAGAAATAAAACGCCATTCTGTGCAAAGGTTTCTCAGAGAGTTGGGAATGATAATTTGATTCTAAGGTAATTGTTACCTTTTCTGGTAGCACTGTTTACTTGGCCTCAAGCTACTGGCTACTCATTTGGCAAAAACACATTTTACTAATTGTAAGGAATTCCGCCCTTCCTAACTACTCCACCTCTTTCATTGTCCTCCCGAAAATTTTTAATTTTGCGTGAATTTGAAAATTAATAAAGAACAGAGCATACAGCAGTAAAATAGTGTTCAAGTTTTGGATGTGGATTTTCGGATTGTTGTTACCGTCTAATAGTGAAAACAATTACTCCATCGCGTGCAATATTTGTAGATATCTGTGCTACATGAAAACAAGTGCCCATCTTCACTCAGGCAGTTTTGACACGTTATTTGCAATTGTAAATGAAGATCAGGCAACTATTGTATTACGACTGCAGTCTGCGAACGAATGGCGAATGTGAATCGTGTGAACGATATTTAAGTTCCCTTATTAGTAAATAATGTTATTTAAAAGTGTGATAGTAGTAGAGCCGGGCAAAACGCATTCTATAATCGATCGGTCTCGGTAGCTTTGCTTTCTCAGTCTCGGAGCCTCAAAGGTCGCTCGCGCGCTCCTTATCTGCCTGTTGAAATCTAGATTTCACGTCACTGCCTAGAAACGTAGATTTCCCTCTAGAATCGGAACTGCTCCATTCTCGGCTGTTCTCGTCAGTATCGGCCGGTACCCGCAGTCTCGGCAGAAGCGGCCGCCGCCGGGCGGCGCAGGCTCGGCAGCTCGATTTGCGGGATTGCAATTGCAATTGCGGGATTTAAGATCGCCACATATTGTGATCGCAGAACTCTTTCATTTAATTGTAATTGATTAATTATAATCGCAAGAAAGTACAATTTCAATTTATCTATTATTTGGTTTAAAAGTAACAGTCACTAGAATATTTGCAAATAATTTTGGAGAGAAAATGATACAATTTTTGTAATAATTAAAAGCAAAAAAGTGAGCAAAAAGTAAAATCAACAAAAACTGCAATAATTTTTATCAATTGTTTTTACATTGTGAATTATTACACAATATTGAAATCAAGGTTATTAATTGGAATTTCTAATAATTGAAATGGACCTGCAGTTTATTTTCAAGTAAGCAAAGAAAATAGGTAATGATAAAAGTTGACATTCCAGAAATACATATCAAAGCGCAAGGGAAAAATAATTCATTTAACACCTATTATGTCATTTAATTGACAAATTCGAATGTAAGGCATATTTACTAAACACAATTAACATTTGGTATCACTTTCATCATTACATAATAAAAACGCATATGCAAAACAAAATTGATATGGGTACTGTTCTTCCCTGCGTGAAAACGTCCTTTCGTCACTGGCCACAATTTATTGTGTAACAGTGGATGTAAGCCGCCAAGGCCTCTGAATTGGGTGAAAGTATTGGCGGCGAAATAATGGTGCCCACTGCAAATCAGCCTATTCAACTCCTTGCCCTATCGCCACACACGGGTAGAGTTTCAGAAATTCGAAATACATTATTAATTATAATGTACTACATTGATACACCGTAAAAAATGAGGGGAAATTAATAAATTTATAACATTTTTGCGCCACTGAAAAATGTTGTAATTTATTATAAACTTAGAAATGATAAAAATAAATGTTTTGATTGACTTTAATTTTATCACTGACTTACGAAAGAGACTTAACACGTAATTCTTTCAATTAACAGAATCGTCCTTCCATTTCCTTTACCTTCCTGGAAGAACATGTGGGACGGAGAGATATCAACTGTCGGAAGTCGTGGTTATCGACTTGTCCCTTGAGACGCGAGTGATTTTTGCATTGCGAATCTGATCTCAGCGATCACCCACGACCCATCGGTCACCTACGATAATCCGCTTACTTTCTTTGTATACAGAATTTAGAGGAAAGCTAGTATCTAAAGATACAGAATGTAAATTAAAAAACAAATGACACCCTCGGTCTAGAACTAGATACAAAATAGAGGTTCGGTGCCAAAGGGACTGGGATTAGTGAAAGTGGAAATGATTTAAAAGTACATTTTAACCAAACTAGAAGAAAATAGAAATACATTTCAAGAAAAAAGGCTTAGAAAGTTAAATATGCCTTAAAATATATTTACGTGAAAATAGGCGAATTAAATATTTATCGTAATTGTTATTTTTTCATTATTTTTATTATATACATGTCAAAAGCCGAAGGCTATCTACAAAAATTACAGGTGCCGCTACATTGCTTGTGCATTGCTCAACATACAAATCTCGCAAATCGCAAAAATAGTTTGCCTTATTCAACAAGACATACCGCCAGACTGCCTCGAGTTTGAGCTATACTAAACGGTGGCGAGAGCTCTGGTGACGCCTCCAGCATTTATTCGACGCGGTCGACTCACACCGATAACAGGCTAAGTTTTGCTATCGTTCGTTCTCGATAATGGTGGTTCCGGAACTGGCATTCTCGGACACATTAGTATCAGCGCGCCTAGTATCGCCCCCGAGAACGAACGGAACTGAGGGCGTTTTTGTCCGGCTCTAGATAGTAGGATATTTTATTCCAGGATATTTTAACAACAATTTTATGGTTATTTATGCTTGTGATAATATTATTGTCGATTTTTTTCTCCGTTTTTTAATCTTTGACCATTAATAGAAATATGTCATTTGATGCGCGCGCTCTCTCTCTCTCCCCCTGTGGCTTCCTTTAGCTGCCCAGTAGATTTTGTGATAGTTGATGCTAACGAGATCCCCAGCGTTGATGAGAACACCAGAACTAAAATAAACTATGACTTCGTGAGTGCTAGTCAGGGATATTTCAGTTTAGTAATGAAGGAGAGCTCTAGGTTCGGGAGAACCCATCATGAAATATGAAAAATAGGTTTTCACATCTGGCAGAAATGGAACGGAATAATGTAATGCAAATTTAACCGTAGGATATATTATTCTTTTTTGGCCCCAAGATAAGAACATGTAGTTGATTAATGGGCCATATGAATTTTGTAAACGTTTTAGTATCTCGCTTTCCTGACATGAATGTGGTATTATTTCATGGCCAGCGCAATAACTGCAAGCATTAATACTCTTACCATTATGCTTCGAGATTGTGAATCGAAGATAAAGTTAATTGTCAAGAAAATAAAAAAAGAGTCTTATACACAATAACTTCAAAGTTACTTCTTTCATGTTATTTTACGTGAATTTGTTAAGTAGTACCCTTAAGAGATGAAATAACTCAAAAACCCATAAATATTCGTAATAATTCTTGTTCTGCGTCCTATGTTCAGGAAAATTGCAATTGGTTTGGTGACATGCATTCGTGACGCAGAAAAAAGGGAATAGTTTACTCATGAAAGTTACTTGTAATTGGCCATTCTGAGAATTGAGGTGTACATAAAAATGATAGGTCTAGTTTTCTATCTTGAAGTATATGAATCTTTTGTCTCTTAACCCTGCAGTACTCGCGTCCCATTTCATAACGGGTGCCCATTGTGGGCTACATATGTAACCTAAGATAAAATTATATTTTTTAACAATTACGAATGTCGAAAAAAGTTCTGAACAAATAATCTGTTACCTCAAAATGTTTACTTGAATATAACATAAAAATTAACCTTAACGCATGGTATTTAAATTTGCCTTTGTTGTCTCCAAGATGAAGAATGTGATTTAGCAACGTGTATTAACATACGAAATATTTTATTTCTGTATTGACGCAGTCACGGGAATGCTATATTGCTATAGTATAATAATAGTATACGATTCTGACAATAGAAAATTATCTTTCGGATTCTTTGCATGACAAACTTTCTTTGCATTACTCATTACAGTAGTGCTCAGGTGGACCACAACTGAATCGCAACAGACTTCAACACTAACGAAAACGTGCTTGCTATAAAAATAATCTGACTGTATGGTAAGAGTTACTTCTTATCTGAAGCTACTTCCACCACTCTAAACTCAGTTAAGGTTGCACGCCAACAAAAATTAAACGGGAAAATACTTTTAATCTCACTAAATCAATAGGGCGGACAGTACTTCAGAATTAAAAATGATTATACCTTGTGTGGGCATCTTGAAAGCATTTTTAATAAGTATCATCAAAATACTTATATTTTTAAAACAGTTTCTGCCTCAAAAGTTTAAAAACAAATATTTGCTATTTGAAATAAATATCAAAGTGAAAAATAGAAAGAGAACAATTGTATTTTCGTAGCAAGGTGATATATATTTTTACTGTTGGTGCCCAGAGCAGGAACAAAAAACATGTACTTTTTAGTGAGGGGAGCAAGTAACCAAACACGCTAATTAAAATTATCAGAACAGAGAATATTGAGGAACCATCACAGCCCGTAAGTGTATTTCTCGTCACGTGACGGTGTCAAAAACGCGTCGCTCGGTGGTAAGGCCGCTGAATGGGCCATATCGGCGGCCATTACGCGCACGCGACACGCATCGCTTCCCATAGTGGGAGGCCATGTCGAACATCTGCCGGCCGTGTCACGCTCCTCACTTGGGGGCAACTCGTTCGCGGGCCGGCGCTTGCGGGCTTCAAACAGCGCAGCGAGGTGGCTATAAACGCATTTCCGGGCGCCGCCGCCCGCGCGCTCGACACCCCGAGCGGCGCAAGGCTGCGACCTGCATTTCACGCCCGCACGCGCTCGTCATGCCTTCTAGTTGCCTTCTGATTGAATTTGCTTACGCTGGATGCGTTTGGGGACAAGAACGTTTAATAGTACCTTCTAATAGCTAAGATTTAGATTTTTATTTTTTATTTCAATATTCTGTTAATTTACAAACTGTTTTTTTAACAAACATTCAGTAAATGTGATAATTATGTATTAATTGAAGTTAGAGTTCATCATCATGTGGGTTGTTTGAAACGGAATGGTAATTCCAGAATATGGTATCTTTTAAGTCGGTTCTAATAGCTAAGATTTAGATACATTTTGGTATTAGTCGTGTATTGATGATATTTCAGTACAATTGAGTCGTCGTATTTATTTATATTCTTTAACAATGATAAAGGTAGTTATTACCATGAAAACAGAAAACGTGTTTATTAGTTACAGAAGTTGCCTGTACACATGGAAGTCGTGCTGTGCAGAGCTGCGTATGACGAAAGGAGAATAAGCAAGAATCGATGTTCTAAGCATTGCAATAATAAAAGAAATACTACAAAGTAGAAGAACTTCAGTTTTATTGAAGTTCAAGATAAGATGAAAGCACTTCAAGTCGGATTGGAAATGGTGCGTGATTTGTTAATATGATTATAATTGCAGTATAAACTGTATTCGAGTATCTTTAAGTCAAAGCTTCTTCAATACCAATTAAAAATTGTTCTGAACACTACATTCATCCTTGATTTGTCTGCGATATTTATAAAGCCATTATCATTAGTGGATAAGTGAAAGCTAATTATAACATTAAATAAATTATACAAACACCACAAATACAAAACAGCAAATAGGATTAAAAAGTTCTTTCTTTATAAAACTGCTGCTATACTTGCCAACAAAGGTCCAATATTTTTATCACAATACTACGTCACCCATGAGCATTATAATTGAGAACACACATTCAATCATTCCAGTATTGGAGTACAAAAACATTGGTGAAAACCTGCCAAAGAAAAGACAGCCTTGAAACTAAAATAAATCCTAAGAACTTTCCCAAGGGCTGTGTAGATATTGTGAAACCTACACAGTACCAACTATTACAATTAGAATTTATATTATAAACAAAGTATACCATAATGTATGTGGCATGCCGAAACTACTTGTTTTAATCTTGTAAAATACAGACTTAGAATATTGGTCATGAAAGTTAGATAAAACTAAAGAAAGTAACGTCTATGGAAATTTTCATTTAAAAAGGAGCAACTTAATCCCCTTCGTTTCTACTCCCAAGGGCCTGGCTGTGCTTATGTCATGATAGTCAGGTCGATAATTTTTTTACCGTTTGGACACGGGTTCGACCCCAGAAATTCATATGAAACTTGTGATGGCAAATGAAAATCTCAGTAGGTTTCCTGGAAAGCCTTCCATTTAACAATTTTTGTCATTCACCTCATCACTGTGACTTTCACCCACCCAATACATTGTCACTCATGGACCTCAATGACCTTAGTTGTTGCAAGACCTCTGTACAAAAACAAAACTAGTGGTGCTATAGAATGGCACAGACTCCCGTATTAGTTTTCTATTTCTTTTGGTCTCGGCTAGCCATTCAGAGTTGACACGTGTATTTTACTCTATTCTTACAAGAAATTTACAGAAAAAATTGGAAGAGTTTTTGAGAAAATTTTGAAAATGTCCGGGGGCTTCATGTAAGTACCACCAAATTTTGAAGAAAGTTTTTCAAAATTGCGGCGCCTCGAGTGGAATCAGGTCAACGGGGGAATGTTCATTTGGAAGAAATCGCACTAATGGTTTGGCGCTAGTGTTGTTCACAGACGGACGAACAGACGGACGAACAGACGGACGAACGGACAGACGGACGAACGGACAGACGGACGAACGGACAGACGGACGAACGGACAGACGGACGAACGGACAGACGGACGAACGGACAGACGGACGAACGGACAGACGGACGAACGGACAGACGGACGAACGGACAGACGGACGAACGGACAGACGGACGAACGGACAGACGGACGAACGGACAGACGGACGAACGGACAGACGGACGAACGGACAGACGGACGAACGGACAGACGGACGAACGGACAGACGGACGAACGGACAGACGGACGAACGGACAGACGGACGAACGGACAGACGGACGAACGGACAGACGGACGAACGGACAGACGGACGAACGGACAGACGGACGAACGGACAGACGGACGAACGGACAGACGGACGAACGGACAGACGGACGAACGGACAGACGGACGAACGGACAGACGGACAGACGTTTTCCTTTCAATTGATATTACGGTATCAAGGATCCACAAAACAGGGATTCTGTCTACACCACGTGTTAAGGAATTTGTTTTCTTAATTTAGCAACTGGTTTTATCTAATTTCCTTATCAGGGTCGGGCAATGAATTTTTTTTCCGCCGAACATTCACCGTTTGTTTTCGCGCAGTATTACATAACTTTTCCTGTACTACGTATATTACTGCGCATATATGTACGTATATGGAAAAATAAAAATAATAAAAAATAGACTTTGTGATTGTTGGAGTGGATAACAGTGGTAAGCGTGAGTAGGACCGTTCCGATGGATGATTCCACTATTCTTGCTACCATAGGATAGGTAAAACTGAATAATTTTACCTCCTTTGCACTTGTTATTTAAAATGTAGGTATTTCGTTTATTCGAAATAATCATTTGGTCCCAGTTTTGATTATCAGTGTCTTTAGTTTTGATGATAAATTACTGATCGTAACAGATTTTTCAACAAGAAAGTATTATTTTTCAGTTCATTCCAATATTATACTTTCATTCTACAAATTTTTTACACATGACGGCTTTTTTTCAAATTTATAAAGTATTTTAGAACTAAGTATCTAATTAAAAGTCAGGAATTGTGAGTCAAACAATGAGAGAGCCTTCACTACCTCTGATGCAGGTTTCATCGTCGCTCATATATTTTCTCTAAAGCTGGGAGGCAAATGTCCAGAACAATATTTCACTAGAGTAACATAATCGCCGCTTTCGCACCTACATATATCTCGGTCTACCATAAACATCGTGATATATGTTTCGGAAGGATGGAATTCGTCTTCTGAGCCACATAGAATATAATGGCTGTTCTGTGACCATTTGTTGATGCCATTTATTCGTTCCTACAGCCCAGCAGGGGTGTCATTGTTCGCATACTGGTGAAGGTGAAAGTTCGAACGAGGAATCAGAATATTACCAAATTGTGTCGAATGTTGATGTATCTCATGATAATGTGAATATTTATAAGGTTTTGAAATGTTGGCTTCTCATATGTTGCTCGAAGGTAAATATATACCAATAGCAAAGGTTTAATGCTGCTATAACTTCACTTTATCGTAGCCGTGTAACAATCTCAATAACCCTTATCTATATTATTATTATTATTATTATTATTATTATTATTATTGTTGCTGTTGTTGTTTTTGTGTACACTGTCCATGAAAGCAAAGTATTTTGCATGAGCTGTGAGAGTATAACTTGAGAAATCAAGAGTAGGTAAGTTTATGAATATCTTGTTGCCAACTGCATGAAGGAACATTTCTGGTAGGCAGATTAACGAGATGAATGAAAAAGGACCACTTAGGAGTAAAAAATCTTTAATTATTGAGCCTCGAGAGAAGTGATGAGTTGAGGTTAGGAAGTCAACCCGTTCTTCAGATATGTGATCGTTTCTTATATGTTTTTGAATGCGATATATTGACGATGACATGAAAACATTCTCGATACGGGACGGAAGCGGGATGCATGTTGGAAGCCGTTTAGGCAGTAGGAAATTTATCGCAAGTGTGTAGCGACAGCAATGTTTAATAGGAGTCAAAATCAAAATTTCCTCTGCGGCTATTTCTGAAAGGAAGTTTTGAAAACCTTTGCTTTATAATAAAAAATGTCATCAGGAAGCACTCTACTTCGTTCCTGGCCTTGACACCTGATTTTAGAAATAACTTGGCTTCTTCAATTATTTTAAAATACAGTATTGTATTATTTTGTAAAATGTAGTAACTAAACTATTCTGATCGTTATAAAAATGATTTCGTTCATTGAAGCAATTCAATATCATGTTACATCAATAAAGATGACAAAAGAGCGTATAAAAAGTGTTAATAACAAATGCGGAGTATTTCATCAGTCATAAATCACGGAATGCACTAATCCGACCAACATACAGTATTTTTACTAGTGCCTAATCGACGAATCTACTACCTAACGTGCTTGTTACAGATTAGTTGAGAGGTTTGAAATACATATTTACATAAATTTTTGAATAATCAACGTAGGAATCGTTTCCATAAATATATTTATCAATGAAATCTAATTATTATAATGTATCTATTCCAGTACTTATATCATACTTATAAATACATTTTTATATTTTCTATTCAAGCAGAATTATGATATATCTCAATAATTTTCGGAAGTAGCCAAGTTTGCGAACTTCATTATTTTTAATCATTTTGCTTCTATTACTCTACCACCAAAGATTACACGACAAGTTTATGCATATTTATTAATCGTGTATAATTATGTCAATGGTTATTTTTGATGAGTGAAATATGTACGTCAGCGCTTGATACAACATTATTAACTAGAAATATCAACAATAAATGAGTTACAACAACATTTACTCGTCATGCTAGATTTATAAAATATTGTAATCTGAAAACATCAGCAATTGCAGAATAATATTTACCAACGCTGTTCGGTAAATAATGTCTGTAAAATGAAATAGTAAACTCTAGATTTAAGTTTGTAGTTCCTCATCTCTCCGACAAAACACTATGAATAATGCATCAAACACATCAACATTTTTCCGTCTCTAGTTCGCAAGAAAACTTCCTCGATTATTCTTTGCAGAACGTAAAGAGAATCGCATTTATGTGAGTATTTACAAGAGCTTGAAACTCACTTGGAATTAATTATGAGAATTTCATGTTATTTAGTACATCTCTTCTTGAGAAGAAAAGGAGAAAAATGTAAAAGAATCAGAGGCGGAGAAAAGGAACTGCAAAAAGAGACACCCCAGTTGCCGCACTCTCTTTCGCAGCTCAATGTTAGCCCTTCTTCAGCGAGACTGCCAGCGGCGATAAAATTCCTCTGCAGTCTCTCTGGACGTTCCTTTATGCCGAGGAGTCGAATTACATTAACTAATATTCCGCTTCTAAAGGTACTGTCTTGGAATGCGAAAGAAAGAATAATCAAACGAGAACAACGCAAGGTACGACTTCAGTATACTATATTCCAGTTCTAAAAGCTTGGATGTGTTGTGTATTTTGTGAAGAGTTTTTAACCCTAGAATACTAACCATGAGTAAATTTTACTCACACCGTTACTTTTTTGTTTCGTACTCCCGAGTCACTGTACATCGTGAAACCCAACCGCTAGCAGTGTGACCTTGAGACAGTTTGCAATACCCTCATTGAGGGAAACTTGCCCGAGTTCCGTTTGTTCCATTTTTGGAGCGATTTTTCGTGTGACAGTGAGTAAATTTTACTCAGTCGTTAGTATTGCGGGGTGTTTGACGTGAGTAAGAATTACTCATCGTTAGGGTTAGAAGGTGTTTGGCGTGTGTAAGAATTAGTTGTAAGTCAATTATTTGACTTAGACTAGCAGTTTTTAAGTAATATTCATCTTAAAATATAATATTTGTCATTATTTTAGTGTAAACAATAATGTCCGATGAAAAACGTATTGAACAATGGATTCAGGAAATAGATGAAGTGGACGGAAGTGAAAAAAAACATTATTGAACGACACTGATTTCGATCCAAATTATTGGCCTAATGATGATGAACTTGAATATATTGAACAGACTGGCCTAGTGATGATGAACATGAACAAATTGAAGGGATTCAACGAGTTGAAAGAGACATCCTGCATTTTCAGAATAAGAGAAAGAAAAGCGGTGATCTTTAAGACGCCGGTTTTTGGTGAACATGAAAAGAAACTGTGCCCTATTTGTTCTTTAGAGGAATCCTCTTACTTTGATTTGGTTTATTTATTCCAAATTTATTCATTTTCAACTTTATTACAAGAATTTAAAATTACGTGCTGTCGGAAAAATAAATACAATCAATCTTTCAATTTTAATTCTCATCATATATTATGCTATAATCCCTTCGAAATAAACAGAGAAGCTTATAATCTAAAACGGTAATCACCAAAACTTTTCATTAAATTTTAAACGTGAATTAATAAGTGTGAGTAAATTTTACTCATGGTTAGTATGCACGGATGTACAATATGGTTAGTATTCTAGGGTTAAATCTTGTTTTAGAGATATTTTGGTTTTAAGATTAAGAATTTTATTTTCATAACTACGTGTTAATTTATTCCGAAAGAATACTGTAACCAAAATAATAAAGCGAAGTTGTTGCATACGAAAAATATTCTCTACCCTAGAACAACGGAATTGGGAATATAAATAGGGTTTGAAGAAATAACTTACGACACCATTTAATGAAATTGACAAAAAATTGTGCATTTTGCGTGCGTTATACATTTACTGGTCGCATCCATAACATCACAATTTAGTGTTAAAAATTTTGGGTTAATTTTCAAATGTTATTTGAAAACAACTATAATATGAAGAACGTGGTGTACTCTTTCATTCCATTTGAATTATTTAAAATAAAATTTGAAAATTAAAATAAACTTGCAGCAATTTTCGCGCTACAGTCTGCTTTTACGGTTTTGGCCAGTATACTCTATGTTCTTAAACAAAACAAGATAAACAAAAATTGATCAAATGTTAAGGCTGTATGATGTCCTCTTATAATCTTTCCCCTTCTTTGATTTACGAACACTAATCAAATAGTGTGTTAACAAAGAGCGTTACAGCTTGCAGGTCAGAGGGGGAAACCGTTGAAAGCTGCGGATTTTAACAAAACATTTTAATTAAACATAGTTTTCCTTATTCCCTTTAAAATGCGTGATATTTTACGCCCATCAGTCAGTAAATTAGTCTTCTCATCTCGTGATAACAAGAAACTATTCTCGTCGGAATGATCGCCCTGCAATTCGGTCACGTGAAGTCAAGGATAAGACTAATTTTCCTTGGAAAGTTCGTCGCACCTCATCTACCTTTAGAAAGTGCGACTACCGGCCCATCCAAGACGCGCGAAATTTCCTTTTCGCATGCGGGCGAGGATAAGGCGGCGGCGGCCGGGAAGAAATTTCGCCCGCGAGGAAGTTTTCGGCAGCGAGAACGAGCAACGTGCGTCTCCTACCTTCTGGAAATTAAATTCGCCGAGACGCCGCTGCCGCCGCCGCCGCCACCACACCGCCGCGCCCGTGCAGCATGCGTGAGGAAGAGCGACGGGGTGAGGAATGAAGGCGGAGCGGGGCGGGGCTGCGCGGGCGGGACGGGGGCGGGAGGGAGGGGGTGAAGGAAGATGAGCGGGGCGGTAGGGGTGGAGCGGGAGCAAAGGCGGAAAGGGCAGCGATGACTGAGAGGAAGCTGGAAAGGAACTTGCGGAGAGGGCAGGCTTCGCGAGCAAGAGTGGGCGGCGGACGCAGTCGGCGGCGGGGGCGGAGCGGGAGGTGCAGTAAGAGGAAGTGGCGGGGGCGGATGTGGTGAGTAGGGGACGAGAGGCAGACAGGATAAGGCGGGAAGTGGGGGTGCAGCTGGCGGTGGGGTCGGAGTTCGCGGCGTGGGCAGTCTTAGCAGCAGGGGGCGATTCAGGTAGTGGGGGCTGTCCATGCGGCGAGGCCGGAGCTTGCGGAGTGGGCAGAAGGCGCGGGCGGATCTGGTGGTGAAGGCGCAGTGGGCGGCAGGTGCGGAGCGAGTTGTGGACGGGGTGTTGATGCGAGACGGGGTGTCGGGGTTGGAGCGTGCGGAACAGGTGGAGGGAGGTGGTGCATGACGGAATGGGACGGTTAGATGTGGGGTAGGATGGGGAGGGGAGGGGCAGGGAGGGGGCGGAGTGGGGAACGGTGGGGCCGGGAAAGGCAGGGCGGGGCAAGGGCAGGGAAAGGCAGGGCGAGGCCGGGAAAATGCAGGGCGGGGCCGTGAGGGGCGGGGCCTGGAGAGGCGAGGCGGGGTGCGGGGGAGGTGGGGACGGGGTGCGGGTAGCGGGGGCGGGGGAGTGTGGGGGTGGGGTGGGGCGGGGGCCGGGAGGGGTGGGGCCGGGAGGGGCGGGGTCGGGAGAGGCGGTGCGTGGGGAGGGTGGGGTGCGGGGAGCGGGGGCGGGGGCGAGGTGGGGTCGGGCGGGTGGGGCGGGGTTGGGGGCGGGGGTGGGCGGGGCGGGGCGGGACGGGTGCGGGGCGGGGCGGGGCGGGGCGGGGCGGGGCTTTCCATTCCCTTCCTCTTTTCGCGTCTAAGAGAAAGCTCTCCTGTCGCACTCTGCATCCTCGGCTGGCTTCCAGCGCCTCACCCCATCCACTCTCCGCTTCGCTGTAAAGAGAAGCTTTTCCGACGCTCGCTGTGTTTGCTGCCGCGTCAGGCTTAGTTTTCGTCTTCATTCATCTTTCCATCTTCGATACTCAACACCTGGCCTCTTTTCGCTTTCATTGTATAGAATTACGCGGTAACGTCAGTTATTATCTTGAAGTGTCGGATGCTGCTGTCTATTACAATTATTCTGTACTCTCCGTAAGTACAATCTTTTTTTTCCGACCACCGGTTTATTTTCATCTCTTATAACTCCGTTGTATCTCCAATAACAGTCCATTACTTTGCCGTTGGTTCATTCCTTGTACAAAATTTAATCTTCATCTTCGGCCACGTGTGGACATGATTGGTCGTGCTGCAGATGCGGACGGAACTTTCAGTCTAATACATTTGCCAGGAACAGACTTTTTGTTACAATCAATGCTTCAATAAATAATTCCCATGCAGAAGCAAACGGTGACACCGGAGTATTTGAATACTCCGCATGCAAAATGTTGAGGATTAAACTTTGTAAATTTTGTTTACCCAAATATTATAGGGTAAGAATCACTGGAATATCGAATAATTTATCTGGGTAAGGATACTTCTCAGCTGAGAAGCAATTGTAGAATTTATGAAAATAAAGTAATTTTTTGAAGAATTTCCTTAAATGATAAAAATATGAATAGTGATTACTGAACCTATTTTTGATGAATTTTAGAAATAAATCTAAAATATTATTACAGAATAAATGAAGCAATTATTAGAGGAAATATCGCACCCTGCCTGCATGAGTGAAATCAACATCATCTCTAGAGCTCCTTGATCATTAAGTCTTGTAATTTCCCGTTGACGAACCATGTTCCTTACTTGCCTATATTTTTGACTGTTACTGCGGATCGTCAAGCAGTGTTGTGTCATTTTACATTTTATTTCCAAAGAAAGAGGATTAGAAACTTTCATGAAACCACATAAATGTAGTTCTGAATTAAAATATGGTGTGCACAAAACCTCACATTAATGTCCTTCGCCAAACAAAACATAGGAAGTAAGAGAAATTACCGTTTACGTTTGTTTATGACAATTTTTTGTTGGTGCATTTTCAATATTCAAATGCACATTTCACACTTAGATCATACAGCTGACATGTTAATGAGATAAAAGGCAAGATTGGTCGTACGTTTTAGTGGTTAGAATGGATGGTAGAACAGTAAGACAGTCCAATCTGAAATTGTCTAATATAAAAAATTAAGGAAATACCTCGAAACATTTTTGATTTTGAGTGGCGGGCAGGAACGGATGATTTTTACTACGTCTTTTCTTAAAGTGTGATAAAAACAAAATTCACCAGCACAGGTAGCTGCGATATTAACGGCAGCATGACGATCGGAAATGCCGGTGACTGGTCTACAGCGGAATTGATCCTAGGTAGATTCCGAAAATGTCTTTGATGTTCTGAACATCAGAAAGTTGGTGACCCTTCTGTAGTTGAGTTTGTATGTTGCTCTGTTGGATTGTATCTGTTATCACTTTCAATCAAACACCAGAGCAACACCCTATACATATGGCTCATGGACAACGCACGATCTTTCCTTTCCATTCCTTTCACACTTCTAACACGGATCTAGCGACGTCTTGGAAGAGCACAATTCATACTTTCACCTTCCCTATGTGGAAGGGAATACGCCACCTATATGGAAGGGAATACATCAGAATTGAATTATATTAGATAAGATGAAACATTCTAAAAAAAATAGTACGTCTAGAAGACAATAGAAGCAAGAATTCAAAGAAACGCATTGCAATATTTTAGAAAGAGAAAAGAAAATAGAGAAATAGAACGAGTTAGGTTAGCAGTTAGGTCACAGAAATGAGAATAAGAAATCAATATTTCTTAAAAGAATGTAAGTTACGAGGCCTTCTTTCGAAAATGTCATAAACAACGTTTATCCCTAGCACGCTATCACGAGCAAATCGCGCAATAACCGCGGGATGGAACGCAGGCAGGCGCGTGGGCGGTGGCGCGGCGGTGCGCAGGTCGCTGGGCGGAGAGCATCTGCTCCTGTTGACCGCCCCTCCGAGGCTGCGGCGCCCAGGGAGGTACCTCGCGAAACAATATCGAAGCGTGGGTCACAATCCCGGGCCTCGACCCTCGCCTGCGCCAATAAATCAATGTTTGAGCCCTCGCGCGCGATACGGCGTCAGTGGTGGTGGTGGTGGCGGAGGCCTGGAAACGGGGACGCTCGATTGGGATAAGGGGGGGGGGCAAGCGGGGCGGCGTTGGCGGAGGCGATTGAACCACTGAGAAGTCGGCGACGGAGCGGGACCGGAGGGGGTGGAAGAAAAATGGTGGTGGCGGCGATGGTGGTGGTGATGGTGGTGGGAGGGGTAGAGACGTTGGTGGCGAGGGAAGGGGAAAGGATAGGCATGAAAAGGGAGAGGAAAAATTAGGGATGACGGGGGTGGGGGGGAGCAGACGGTGAAGTGAAGAAGGGCAGAGGACCAGGAAGATGGTGGGGAGTGGAGAAAGAAAATGAGTAGAATGGTTAGGGGTGGATTAGGAAAGGTGGGAGGGGCAAAGGGGGTGAACGAAGAGGGGAAATCGCCGGCGGCGTCACCGAAGGTCGGAAGAAGCGCCGACTGCTCCTGGAAAACAGACTTGAGGAGGGTGTTACAGATATGAATCGAAGGTGGTGCCTCTGCAGAGTGACTGTGGTGGTGGAGATGGAGGATTGATTGATTGACTGATTCGTGTTTCCGGGCGCGTCAACTACTTAGGTCATTAGTCCCGTAAGTGTAGTGCGTGTTTTTCTCGGGAGGTGGCGATGATCTTTTCGCCGCCGAATGGCGAGATCTGGTGCCGATCTACCGTCGACTAGCGGGGTTTTCCCCTTAACCAGGTATCTCCCACCAGCGGATCACCGCCCCAGCCGGGACAAGTAAGCTCCCGACCGATCTTCCGGCATGTGTGGTAGTGTAGTGCATGTTAACATGTAACTCTAATTAGAGTAAGTGTGTGTGTAAGAGGAGAGGATAGGACAAGGAAGAGGAAGGAAACGATCGCGCGCGGTCAGTGGCCCGTTTGTTAAGGTACTGCTCCGGCATTCGCTTGGTGTTGATTGGAAGAAACCACGGAAAACTACCGATCAGAGCAGCCGGCCGCTAGAATTCTCCTCCGCAACTGAATTCGACCTAGCTGACAAGCCAGTGGCGAAAATCCTGCCGCCGTCGGGGCTCGAACCTAGGACCTCCCGGTCAGAGGGACTGCAGTGACATCAGGTTGATGCACTGAGCCATCTCTCTCGGTGGAAGTGGAGGAGGTGGTTGGGTAAGAAAGAGTTTCAATTAAGAAACAAGTGGTTGTGGTTGAAATGGTGATCGTAGTAATGTGATAGGGACGATATATAGCGGAGTGGTGAGGACTACTTTGCTCGTTTGCACCTAGACAGTGGAGTGCAAATCCCAATGGTTACCCATCGTATTTGTGATGTGCAAAGCGGGTTTGGAGCAGGTTTTCTTAGGGTCATTCCACTTTAATAAGGTCTTCCCCTACTTCCCATTTTAACAACTGCTTCAGCATTGCCCCTATTTACAGTACAGTAATCCCTCAGCAATCGCGAGTGTTAGGTTCCTGAAAAGCATAGCGAATGTCAAATTCGCGATTGTTGAGTCTATCTTTAATGAAAAAACTTGAGTTAAGTTCCTGGATATCGAAAAACTTTTTAAAAAAGAAAGAAAAATGATAAACAATTGCAGTAGAACTGAGTAGGCACTACTACAAACGGAATTTACTATTAACATCCCAAAGATAAGAAATAAAACAATATTTGAAACTTATTTTAAAGTTGAAAGTGATTGGATATAGGATTTTTTTTCATCACCCTCCTCATTCTAATATCCAAATGTGGAAGAGTTGCTGCTTCTATTTCTCTCCAAGGACGTAATTTCGCTTCCGTTAGTTCATTACGTTCGAAGGGGTTTTCTCTGATGATTATTTCCCGAAGCTCCTCTTCAGTGAAATCACTGCAATGGGAGATGCACAGATTATGAATGACTTTTCTGTTCGTGTAGTCAAAACCCTTACCTCCAACTTCACGCAAATAAATTGAATTATTTTACAATTTTGTTTTTCTATTAATGTGAATTGATATTCCAAATTTGAGATTTCTGCAGAACATGATACTTTGAGCTAGGGAGTCTGTCAAATTTCAAGTTCGGTTAGCAAATGACGCTGATAAAGGACATGAAATGTGCTTGCTTAAAAAATGTAGGACTCAGACGTACTCGCGAATGTTGAAGTCGCGAATGTTAAAACTGATAGCATTTCTTTAATCGCGATTGTCCGGAACTCGCGAATATCGAATTCGCGGATGTCGAGGGATTACTCTCTTTTAAATCCTTGAGGAAGCCACTCTCCCCATGCATTACTTTACTCATCATTACACAAAACCACATGATAATGTTTACCTCAGAAATTTGTCAGACGTCCTTTACAGCATTGAACACATACTATCACTCTCAATCATCAGGGCCGGTAAGAAGTGAATCACCTTCCAGATATTTCAGATGTTAAGTAACATTGTATTAACTAACATTAAGGTTAATTAACATCTCGAATACCTAGGAGGTGATTCACTTCTTACTGGTCTTGTTGACTGAGGTGATTGGGATTGACAATGTTTGTGAAACTCCCAACGCCTCTTTGTCTGTAACTGCGGATTGTAATTGTGTGTTTCGGATTTAAGACGCCTGGACCGAATCTAAAATTTAGACAGAGGTTCTGCAGTACACGCACGGATCATTCTCTTCCTCTCTCTCGTATCTGATTTGCTGTTAATTGAAAGCAATTGAGGCGCGATTACGTTCACGATAGTAAAAATGACACATGAATAAAATTAACTAAATATTATTAAACAATTAACATTTGGGATGTAATACAAACATACAACGGGTGCGAGCCGCCATTACCGGTAAATTAATTTCATATATTTAAAACAACTACTCGTTTTTTCAAAAAAGAAAACAAAAAAATGACTGTACTAGCGAACTACGTTCATTTTTGCTAAAATACATTTTTTTCGTTTCTTACTTAAATTACTGGTCCGACAGAATGGTACAGATTTTCCCGTATATTTTTTTTATTTTCTTTGGTCTCGGCCAGCTATTAGGACTTGTCACATACTCTTGCCAGCTGCCATCTGTCGCCACCCAAAGTACATTTTTGACATTTTCTTAATTTTTCGGTTTCCTAATAATAATACGGAAGTATTATTTTAAAGAACATTAAAGAAAACAGTAAAACCTTGTTTTAAATGACCATTTTCTTTCAAAAATTTTCAGCCGTTTTAAAGAAAATGACTTAAGCGCTACTATAAATGCAAAATATGAAGCTCTTTTTCATAGAAATTTTTTAGTTTTCGAAAAAATTTCATCTAAAGAACATTAACCCACAGATACAATAGTGTTCACAAATTGTTGGAAATATGCATATGAAAGGAGTGAGAGATCTTTCAAAAAAATTACATTTGTGTAATTTTTGAAACAACAAAAAAATCTCAAAATGAACCTTACGTCATATTAAAGAGTGCAATTAGCACGAAGTTCAGCAATTAGTTCGAAGAGTTCCAAGAAAAAAAAATTGAAGCCATTTATGAGAAAATGGCGTTTGAGCGTCTCTCAAAATGCGGAATTTTGTGCTAGTTTTCACAGAAAACGATTGAGTTTTCGCGAAACATTATATGACGTTATTTAAAGCACACGTACTCATAAATATAATATTGTGTACAAATTGCCGCTAATGTAAATATTAACGACGTGAGAGAAGTCAAAACAATTTCATTTTTGTAATTTTTGAAAAAACAAAGAATAGAGCAATATGGCGTGTATGTCACCTCATGAAGTAGATTTATTACTTTCTCTACAATAATTTTAAAGAAAAAAATCGAAGCAGTTTTTGAGAAAATCTTGTTTTTGTAATTTTTTTAAAATTGCACATATTTTAAGCAATATTGCACTGAAAACTAGTAAAATTTTCAAAAAGTGTACGTGACCTTAATGACAGAATTGAATTTGGAGAACAAATTTTATTTGAAAGAAAAATCTCTAGTTTTGTATTTGTAGGATGAGGCCGAAGAAAATTCAAAATTTTGCAATTTTCGAAAATTTAGAGTTAACCGTGAACATCGGACGTGCACCACTTCTATAAGTGTATTTTATTCTATTATTACAAGAAATTTAAAGAAAAAATTGGAGCGGTTTTTGAGGAAATTTCGAAAATATCCGTGGGTCTTCATGTAAAGTACCCCCAAATTTTGAAGAAAGTTTTTCAAAAGGGAAATGGGAATGTTTTAACACGCCTAGAGGCATTTGGAACTAGACCAATAGACATGAATGGAGATTAAGCAGTCAATTTATTGTATCAAAGAAGTTTTCTTCGTTCAAAATCGTGAAATAGAGTAAGTGGCTATACTTAAGAAAGATAAATCTACGGAGTGGTTAAGAGCAAACGTTAACAACTTGTAGGGCATAACAGCATGTCGAAGATAATCAATTTTTGCTTATCAGTATGCGATAAGAAACCACACCTAGGGGGGTTACACATGGGAAATTTTTGAACCTTGTCGTGTCCGTAAACATTCACTTGTGTTCTCTCAGGTTCTCATTTCTCAGGTGCAAATTCTCACAGCACTTTACCGTCTGACATCGGGTGCGTTGCTATTTTAAGTTTTAGGGAGGGAAATATTAGTCACTTGATTGAGGAGTCGCATGTGGCTTTAGAACAACGGGATACCGGTACACTTTTCCGCTTCTGTAAGGAAGTATATGCTTCTGACACACGGGTGTCGGGCATTTGGTCCCGTTAGCTGCATGGGGCTCTGAGGCCAGTAAATTTGACACTTCTAGGTTTTTCTATGGGACCCGTGCATTTGAAACGCCAGTGATGACAGGGTTCCAGTGAGGAAGTTCTCGAATTCCAAAGGAACTTGGGGCGTCAGGTTTTGCAAAAGGAAGCGAGAAGAGCATGCGTCACCACTACCATGATTACATTAAAGTTGCTGTGCGTCAAAAAGAAAAACAACAGTCATTGCCAGTGACCAGATCGTCTTCGTGGCAGGGCCATGTCAATAAGAACTGTTATAGGACTCCATTGTTCTATTTATTTTCATATTTTAAGTAAGCCTTCAAAAAGAGATGAAGGGATCTTCAAACGTGCCAAAGTTGATATGAAACAAAATTGATATTTACACTTAATTTTGGTGTTAACAAACTTATAAAAATATAAAAACCTTGGCTGTCTGTAATATAAAAGTTGCCAACACGCCTTATGGCAACCTCCAAAGGACACGCCAAAGAACCACCTTCCAAGAATTATTAAGTGAGCACAGTATTTCGTTGTAGATTGGTTCTAGTGGCGGTTATATACAGTTAGAATATTGATCAAGTTGTTGTAGTGTCTACGACAACTACAAAAGGATGACGTGATGGCGAGAAGAAACATGACCTGCAAAGTTCTATCTTTTTGAGAGCCTCCAGGAGATACGTTAAACACCAACTATTTTACTATTATCCATCTTTTCATTATTTTTATTTGAACAGCATTCTATGCGTAAAAAAACATCCTATTGCTAATTTCTCATTGGGTTCATCAAATATTCGAGAAAGATGACCGCCAATTCTGTGATTTATTATATTGTGTTTTCTTGGTGAAACTGAATGCGTGTGATTCTTTAATATCAGTCACAAATCTACAGCATCTACGTCGGTAGGTGAAAAATAAGCAGTTATTTTCCTGGAACTTTCAATATCTGTACCACCGTATTCTGGAGAGAATATAAACTTGGACTGAGAGAAGCGATTTTTATTTGGCTTCAGGCTTGATTATTCCTTCAAATGCATAATGATGAACAGTAAGCCCTATACATATCGCGGTGACGAGGTGAATAAAATTTCATTCTTTCGGTTCGTTCATTATCTGGCGCCTTTCTCCAATGTCCCATTTCCCGACAATCTCTTCTGTTTTTTATTGTACCAGTGATATGCATGGCAAATTCAGAAAGAAAGAAACAGTATATTGTTGAAGTTTGTTTCATTTTCGTCTCCGCTAGGTTGTAAGGTAGTATTCGTTTAAGAATTTCTTCGTGGCGATAAAGACAAGTTTGAAGACGTTCTCTTTATCTCTTCCTTAGAAAACAACCCCCATCGCTGACACTACGTTTATAGTAAAATTTGAATTGATTGCACTTTGATAGACGGAAGTGTTCTGTTGAAATAATAGAATCTTATGAAATGAAGGACAAAGTAAATTAGGAACGAAACGCATCTTATGAAGAAGGAGGATCACAATGTTCTAGTTTTAGTTGAAAAAATTATCAAAATGGTGTAGTTCAAGACTAGAAAAGACAGCAAGCAAATTAATAATTAATAATAGATATTTAATCAGATTAAAAATCAATAATAAATGATAATTTGAGAAAAGTTTCTGAAAAAGGATTGACTGGTGTGTGTGTGTGTGTGTGATATAGTGGTCTACCAATGTCAACAGAAGAATTATAACAGAGAATATAACAGAGAAAACGTTTAACTTGTATGAAGAATCTTAATCTAAAAAAATCATATTCTGTACAATGCCTACTATTTATCGCTACTCCGTCTGGATCAACACCTCATCACAATAATTATCTTAAACCAAGCCACGGAATGACGTCAGTTTGAAAAGCGATGCCACTTTTACCCTCCATTCCGCACCGCGCCGCGCCCCGCCTCACCCCGCCGGCCGCGTCCTATTTCGCTGGGTTTTGGCTGCGCATCACGCACCCGGCCGCGTTCGACCACCGCCGCGTGACATCAGACACCCACATCCCCTCCCCCCGTCCCGCCGTCAGCAGCCCGGCCCTGCAACGGCTTCCTCCGCCTTATCTGACGTTCCGTTTCCTTATCCGCTTCCCTCTGCGTCCCTTCCGCCCGGATGAAATATGCAGTATCCATTTCCCAAGTTTAAGCGCTTTCCTCAACCCGCACCCGCGCGCGCCTCCGCGGCTCACCTTCACGCTGGATAAGCCGCTGCTGACGTCGCGACACAGTGCCGAATTCGAATCTTCCAGATATCGTCGGTTTTCCGGCGTCGACTGACTCACTTTTTTCGTAGAGGTTTTCCTTTTCCGGGCAGTTCTCGTGTTCCGTTGGTTCCAAAGGGAATCTTTCCTCTTTTTGCGTCTCTACCCCTTCCCTTCCCGGTTCTTGGTCCCTCGAGGACTATATAGCATGAAATTCATTCCTTTTTTATACAGGATCTTTGAAAATTAGTTACGGGAACTTCGTAAATGTTTTCTCCTTTCAACTGCAAATGGATTCTCTTGGGTCAGTGGCTGAATTATGAACTCGCAAAGTTAACTATAAGATATTACACCAAATCGTGACCAAATCCAACCCACAACGCAAGTAGTATAATTTAAAATTGTAGAAACTATTTCAAGAAAGTATGCATATTGTAATTTTATTTTACTTGAAATATTTCAAGCAAGTTCAGTCGTTTGATAATGTTAATTTATGATGAGTATGATTTTTTTTCATTTGATAATTTCTTTAAGGGTTAGATTACAAACCAGTTTGAAGAGGACGTCAGAATTAAGGCATACCGCCAGGGGACCACTAGGGTAAATAACCTTCTAACAAACTTAATAATTTTTGCGACGAGAAACTCGATTTTTCGAAGGACACTGAAAGAGAACGTCTTCGACGGATGAACATGTCTACATCTAGTAAAATTATAAGTAAACATGTTCTTTTATTTCTGAAAGATATTGAAATAAAACCCTACAAATTTAATTGTCTGGTTTCATTAATTTACTCTCTATATCTTTGTGATTACTCAAACTAGTACGCATATGTCCACCTCTTACAATTTTTCAAAATACAACCGCTTTATTAATGCTATTGGGTTTGGAAGAATATTTTCATCGATTCTATGTCATCTAAAAGCTCATCTATCATCCATTATAAGAAAAGCGTCACCGGTTCACGAATTACTATTCCCGAAAGTTTCTTTCTTAAACAGTTTCTCAGTAGTAAGAATTGAATATTATCACTGGGTAATCATTTTATTTGTTCCGTAATGTCTACAATCTCTCCTCTCTCATCTGCATTGTTTATGAGTGTCAATATTTAAATGAAAATCATGTACGTGGAGAAATATATTTTTTCGGAAAATCTTAATTTCTCAAAAACAATTTATAGCAAAATACGTAGGCAATAAATCCTCCACTTATAATACAACTCAAAAAATCAAACCAATACGAAACTATTGTTAGGACGTGACATAACAAAATTCTATGCAATGTATATTACTTAAAACTTTTTATTTGACATTAATGATACAATTTACAACTCGGAAATTATGACTAAACATTCCTGTTGAAAACTTCCGAACGACTTCGAGAGAATCGTAAATATCACAGTTTACTGCAGTCAACCGGCAGGGAGGGAGTGGTGGAAATCACAAGACCAAGTGGCTCAAACGAGGGAGCGGCTGTAACAAGTTTCCGACATTTCGGCGAACTCCACTGCCGAAGTTTGACTGTAACGTCTCAGCCTCTAGATCCTCGATCGAAGTCTTTCAGCGACATTACGCCATTGGCTTGGCGCTCGGAAACAAAAACTTACTGCGGCGAGACAATTCGATCTATAGGGATTTATCGAATTCTCTTCCTTTGCGAGGCAAATATTCTTTTTCGGGATTACTTTCGGTTTGAAACAATTCTCATTTAAATTGAGACGAGCACGATGCGGCTTGAGAGTAAGTGGCTGCTCAGAAGCGATTACAATGGAGGCCAACTTCGAATAAGCGTCTAAGTTGAATAATTTCATTAATTTGTTCTGTAAATTACCGAATTGGGAGTAGTGGGAGATTATGACGCCAATAGGGGCACAGAAAGCCATACCAAAAGATAAAAAAATTATGATAAATGGAATACAAAAAAAATGGAATACAAAAAAAATACTTTGTCAGAATTGCGTTACTTCAAATAATTTTGCTTATCGTGATCAGGGTAAATAATTCTGATTGAAATTTACAAGACCCATAATCTGTTGTTATAAAAAATGTTAATCGAAAAGTATCATTATTAAATGAAACTCTCAGATTGGCTTGTCTTACTCGTACTCTGAAAATAAATTTCTTCTGGATTTGTCCTGGTGCGTTACATAAGATAGCAGAAACAATATATAAATATGTGAAAATTAAATTACAGTATTCTAACAATCCGCATGAAAAGTACCTACGCATATTAGATATTTGAAGTACAAGGTTCCCTAGCTCTCGAGCACACACTTTTTGTTTGTGGCATTTTTAATACTTTTAGTTACATATTTGATTAATTATAATAATTATCCTCTCCCCTATGTCTCATCGACCTTTTTCAGTAACGTTCTTTCTGAAATTTTTAATATCTATTTCTGTACTGCTTCTGATTAAGACTGGTCAAGCTGAAGATAAATTTTAATGGGAATCGCCCGTAAATTGCTTCTGTTTATTGAATCTTATTTGGCATGGTGAAGGCTGGGCAAAGCAATTCTAAAAGAAGATGGTATTTTTGAGAACTGTTTTTGTAGGACACATCCCATACGGTCAGTTTACGTAAGGTAAGGTAGAACATATTGAAATCATTACAATATTATAAAGACTTGTCTTAGGACAATGTTTGTCAAAACTTTTAAATTTTTCACAGTGGTGTACGATATATCAATGCATCATTGCCATATATATTGCGTAATTACAACCTCCATGAACATGTAAACAACTGTCACCATTCATAGGTAATCTAAACCTAAAGAAATTTGTATTGCAGATCCACGAGGACCACTATTAATGAACACCACGCCGTTTATAAGTCAATATACTAAAATAATAATTCACCGATATAAATGTATTCGTATAGTAATATAATAAGCTTAACTTGTAAATCATGCTTTTTATTCCCATTGTAAGCCGAACCACTTATTTTAAAGGAAAGTTTAACATTAAAGTCAAATTTTTGAATAATTTATTCAAGAAGCATGCCAATTACCGTTAAAACGCTCAAAGTAGTCTGGTGATTGACACGATAAACTGAATTGAAATATTGAATCATTAATTAAGAATTACACCCCACCACTACATATACATAATGTATAGTGTAACAGGAGGAAAGTAAGTAATCTTCCACAAACAATATTTATTAATCAAACAATTAATAACTCATACCAGATATGTTTCGAGTATTATATACAAAATGCTCTTCAGAATAATAAAACCGCTACATAATATCAAATTCTTGAGATTGATCGTCGGCGAGAAAACGCGTCACCCCAAGACTTACGTAAGAAATGTACTTTCAACCCAGATGATCCCAACGGCCATTCCAATACGAAGCCAGAGCTTCATGTGGGCCGCCGCCGCATGGAATTCACTTACTGAGGAACACCGCGCCAACTCTTGCCATTTTGTGAGCTGTTCCCCCATCCCTCTCCTTCCCCCTCCCCCGACACGACTCGCCGATGCACGTCCGGACGCAGCGACCCGCCAAGTGTAACCTCTGAAGTGAAGCTCCTCATTACACGCCTGCTCTAGCCCTGCATAATTTAGGGATGCCCTCCCCGCCCCCACCCTCCGCCGCTCCACCCGCCGCCAGCCCCCGCCGCCCGCGCCTCCTTTGACTACTCTCTCTTTCATCAACGCGGAACCCCCGCCCACGCCCACGCCCACGCCCGCACCCGATTCTTCTTTTCCCGCCCACATCGCCAGCCTCCAGCACCCGCCCGCGCTACTATTTGCATTCACTTATTATGACACATTAAACACAAGAAGCTTACAGCACTGCGGCAGAACTTTCTATCTTGTCAATACAGAGAGTTTGCCAAGTACGTTCAAAGACTTAAACAGTTAGTAAATGAAGTTCTCAAGTTGAGGAAACTTGATTTTCCTCCTCTCTTCTATTCTCTCATCAAATATGTTTGCGGAGAGTATTGTGATTTTGGATAAGATGCAAAACTAATAAACACATTTGTCTGCGATAAAAGGAAAAACGAAGGAATCCCTAGGTATTCCGTTAGTATGTATTTTATTAAAATGCAGTTGATGATGATAATTATTCTTTAAATGGACATAAAAATTCTCGCAATACATTATCGTAAATGATGTGCTATG
Organism: Acheta domesticus; assembly: GCA_031308135.1. Lineage (NCBI taxonomy): Eukaryota > Metazoa > Arthropoda > Insecta > Orthoptera > Gryllidae > Acheta > Acheta domesticus. The sequence continues at coordinate 181,184,989 of JAHLJT010000631.1, read as the reverse complement.
TACTGAACGATGCAGGATGCGCAATGACAAACCTTTGATAGACATTACAATTCTGTTTTGTTCGTACACTTTACTTAAACTGTTCGTACACTTTACTGCACCAGATATATGAAGTTATTGAGAGATAGTTACTCGTTTCGGAATACAGTATTTATAATCAGAGCCACTGGAGATCGGACTCAGGAGTAACTCTATTGTTGTGAACCAAAAATGACGTAAATAAAAGATGAAATTTAAGGAATGAATCATTTATAAATAATGAATACTGAATAAAGAAGCCTTTACAAATCCTCTGCCAACGGAAAAGCGATTGAAAAGACTTCGGAATTTTAAGGGAGTGAAAAATGTTTTCTTTTCCGAGACCATCTATCTCGCTTTAACTTTAGACTTTCTGAATTTCAAGATGACAGGTCACCAAAAGATAGTTTAATACACTCAAAGTTTATGGTGTCGAGGTAGTAAAACATGTCACAATATTGTAGACTCGTCCTAAACCTGGGAACAATTCAAGAAAGTAATAAACTCTACGATTTTAGTAAAATACCATATAAGATGTAATCCGGTCAAAGAGTTATGATTCTTCTGAAATGAATATACAACTGTTTTGATTCTGCGATACTAATTTTTTTTTTAATTTTAACATCTTTACTTGCTAACCAAGAGACTTTCATTAAAAAATAAAGTTTTGAATGATATTGCTATGCAAAATTGATGATAAATCTGTAGTACATTCAAACATGTAAATGACATTTTGTGAAGCGTTATAAGTTCTTCACCTGTGATTCAAGACGTGACACGTGACGGAGATATAAATGAATAAAGTATTTGTAGATAGCCACTTAAATTTCATTGTTTACAGCTACGCAGCTATTGGGTATAACCGATATCTGAATAAGAAATATGAAACGGGTCTTATCGTTAAAGAAATATAAAAATAGTAGAATATATCATATCCCTTTTGAAAATGTCAAAAAATCCTATAATCACGTAAAACGAATTAAAATAATGTCGCTGATGAACATTTGACAAGAAGTCAAAACAGTGAAAGCCTGTAAACATTGAGAATTTGAGAAACATCCCAATCTCATTTTAATAACGGAGAAAGAATAAGCACGGTGAAACACAAAGACAAATTAGTAAAGGCTTAGAATTGCCCATTAATATTCAAAAAGAAATGAGAATAAGCTCTTAGCTAGAGAAACAACATTTCCAAACACAGAATGTTTAGCCTTCGGGTTGACGTATACAAAGTTATAATAAGGAGTCATTTAGGTAGCCACATCGGTTGAGGTGGCTCAAAACATCACTTGATATTACTGCAGTTCTCCTGGCACTTCCTTGACTGGAAGGGCTTTGGGTTCAAGACTACTATGGCAGGGTTTTCGTAACTAACTATATAACTGGTTCGAATTCATCTGCTGTATTGAGAAAAATTTTAGAGGCCGGCTGCTCTGATGGGTAGTTTTCCATGATATCATTGTAACAGCAGGCGCATGCCAGAGCAGCAACCTAATAAACAGGCCACGGACAGCGCGAGATCTTTCCTTCGTCTTCCTAATCCTTTCCTCTTCCCCTTATACACACACACCTGCTCTGCACTAACACACTTGTTGGGAGATGAGTCGGGAGCTTAGAACTTGTCCCGGCTGAGGCGGTGCCCCACTGATGGAAAATACATGGATGAACAAATTCAGCAAACCGACGTGTAGGTAGGCGCTGTATCTCATTCAGTGGGGAGATGAATATCCCTGATGACAAAACATGTACCACACTTATGCGACTAATTTCCACAACGGTTGACGTCCCCAGGAACACGAAATAGTCAATCAACCAATGAAAGTAGCCATCAAAACCCCAATTCGTTGCCTGTAATGTTGACTGTGCCACAGGCTCGATCTACTTAAGGAAGCCATGTTTCGTAAAGAAATCTGGAACGCGGCACATTTTTTTACGAATTGGATTGCCACAAAAATGGGAAGCAATGAGCCAAGAACAATCCACAACAAATTGCAACATTTGGTCTGTTAAAATTTAATTGGACCAGTGAAGATCTCTTGGATGGCAATGGTTATTACAGAAACGAAGTTACGTTATTAAGAATAAAACTCGAATGTACACCGCTACTTGTAAATTCAAAAGAGTGCACCTCATTTCATATTCCATAGGCGAACGAAGAATAATTCGGAAGAACTCGCACTTTGTTTACAGAATATAACTGAGAAAACGATGAAGAATATCTACATTTGCATCCGCTTGTTAAGGAGAGAGCGGTTGCAGTGACCCAGAAACGGGCCAAGATAGGATTATTACGCACCTGAGTGGAATTTGGAAGAGAGATAAACACGCTCTAAAGTACCTCTGTTGGGAAACAAGTTAGAAATTTATTAATAGATTCTTACGCTGCTCCACTTAGCGGTGAAAATGCCATATTTATATTACAATCTTTCTGATTTCCTTACAAAAGAGACTGACAAAACAAATTAATGTAAGCAAGGACAGCAGGACGAAGTGAAGATGAAAAACTACAGTTGTAACAATTTGAAAAGTTTTTCGAGAAATGTGGCATTTGTTTTAACAGAGAGTCTGTATATTTTTAATTAAAAAATTATTCTCAAATACCACTGTACTAAATAGTCACTTTTATCACCCAAACTTTATCCTGTCTCCTAACATTAAGACTACAACGGCAACTGGAAAAAAATGTGTTCCATTAAAAGTATGGATTGTCGGTAATGTGTTGTCAGTTCGTATCAGTGACGTGGAAGGTAGACGCAATGCATTCGCCACTGTTCTTCAAAATATATATTTGTATTTTTTTATCCGTGAATAACTAGTTCCATGTTTTTCGGAAAGGGAATTTGACAACATGAATGAAAATAAACATTATTAAATATTCACGTTTAATGTTTACAGGTACCACGTATTTTATATCCACATGCTTGATCAGAAATTGTTTGGAAAGAGATTTCAAGAATAGACCGAATGGAATGTAACACGACCAGTTTTCCTATTAAGACACAGTAAGTAATTTTAGAGTTCGAATTCCCTTGCCTTCTTGCCATCCCTTCTACTTCATCGACCAATGGACAGAACGTGTAACTCCCCGTTCTGAGAGTACACAAACTGCCCCAGGATTCGCCCAGAGTAGACAGAGGGAGTGCAGGTCAGGGCGTCTGCAGGTCAGCGCGGCCACGTCAAGGCGGAGTGAGAGGCCACGGCCGGGGCACGGGGTGGGGGTGGGGGACGAGACAAAAGCCGGCGACCGTGCGCGCCCTTCCTTGCTCGTGGCCCCGGCCGCTTCTTGTGTAGAGGAGGAGGAGTGGAAGGTGGAGTAGACAGGGAGTGTGGGACTTCGCCTCGTTGACCCATGACGAAGGGGACGGGGTTGGAGGGAGGAAGCGATGACTGACTTGGACCTAACCCCTCCAACTTCATTGTTCCGCTTTGCACACTTCCGGGTTCAGGCACGTGGCCCTAACATTGTTGAGGGAGTGAACTCCAGAAGGTCAAAATCAAAGAATTAGTTTTGAATTTAAGCAAAATATAATGATAAAATGCAGAACGTTGAAAATAAAGTATGTATATGAATGTAATGAAAGTAATGTATGTATAATAAGTATGTATACGAATGTGTTTGTGTGTGCGAGTGCAGCTAACGCGTAAATTGTTTGTAGTCGAGCTGATGTAGCATTATTTCATTTTCAATGGTATGTGTAGTACAAAGCAATGGAAGATGAGATTGTGAAATGATATGAAACTATACGAAGACTGCATTGCGCATTAATTAAACTATTCGAAGAGCGTATTATTGATTTCTCGTCGAGTGGTGTTTTTCTAATCGTACCTTACCATCTACGGCTGCGGCAATTATACGATGCGACGGGGTGATTCTCTGAGGCGAATATCAATGCCCGTTCAATCGGAAATTTGGATAGTAATGATTGCAGTTCTTTTGTAAAATATAGTACTTTATTAATACATTAAACAATTAAAGTTTTTAATCTTTACAATATAGATCCTCTTAAATAAGAAGCATACCAACGACCCGTGCTCTTGGCGGATTTTTCTCTTATCTAGAAAAAGACTTAGTCTTTTATGCCTACTGATTACGTTTCAAGAACCAGTGTGGGAAAGGGATATTAAAAAATGTATGATCTAAGAACACGGAAATTTGGGATTTGATACTCGTAATGCCGAAAGAATATAGTCAAGTGTGAAGGAGGAACGTAGAAAATGAGTATAAAAGACAGAGTACATAATGTTATTGACGCTACAGGCTCACACTCTATACCCATGCTCAAGGATTCCATTCGATTCCCGGTGGTTGTATGAGTAATTTGAGGTTTTCTCAAGAAGGTCGCCGACTACGTGGCTGAGGAAATGGATAAGCTGCAGTGGGTTTGAGTGATACTGAGTAAAGACATTCCTGTAGTGCATCATGTTACTCGCAGAGGAGTCTTGTGCTTTAGCACTTTCTGGCTGTGTGAGTAAAGCAAAATTCACTTCACTTCCGGCGTGTTCCTTAATTCCTTAGTATGCATATGCTACTCTCTCATGTATCATCGAAGATCCAAACAGCTTATAGGCTGATAACTATAAACAATATTACCTACATTGAAATTTGGGGAAAGAACATTGAAACAAAAACATGAGAATATTGACAATGTTTTCATATAAATATTTGGGCACGGAAATGAATGAGAGAAAACAATGTCACAAAACTGAAAAAAATTCTGTTGGATGAGGCACATTAACCACATATATTTCACAGCTGTCAAAAACAAAGAGCCGTTGAAATTAAAAAAACATAGGCGTTATGAACACAACATACTTCGAAGGAAATTACAGTTTTACAGATATTGAAGTATTAAGTGACAAAATAATAGCTGCTAGGAAAGAAACAACAAGGTTAGGATGGAATTTGAAGTGCATCACAGCATTCATTGGACGACTCAGAGAAGAGACAAGAACAGATTAAATGCTCTGTAAAATTGGGAACAAGTAACACAGTGACAAAGTATTCATTAAGATCAAAACAAACTTTCAAGAGGACAGATCAAATGAAGGTGAATGGGAGGAGAAGAAATCGAGAAAGAGGAAAATGCCCCAGTGCGGAGGCAATCAATGCAGAGAGTTGGAAACAAAACTAATTATTCCAGAACACATTCACATTGTAATCCATTATTCACTGTTGGGACTGAATGGTAATAATCATGGTTTGTCATTCCTGAAGTTGGGTTGGAATGTTGGGATTGAATAATTTATGAGAACTAACTTAAACAATTTCACAACGTGTGTTTTCATGCTACAATTTATAAGGTTTTCCAAAATTTCCTAGTGATACATCTGCTCGAAATACATCTGAAGAATGATAGACTTAACTTATACAACTAGAAGACTTTACTCAATAATAAATTTAAAATATTACATATTTGAAGTAGTTATATTAAGGGATGCAATATTTGCTGGGCTCCCGAATTATAACCGTGTTACAAAGTAAAAAGATGCGAATTATAGACAAGAAAGAACGAAAAACTCAAGTTGTGACGGGACCGTAACCACAGCGTACATGAAACGAAGTCGTCTTTTTCTTATACACCAACCTTTCATGGGTTTGAGATTCTTCTGCGACATTTTTACAGACTAACATGAAACTTTCTGTTACTTATGCTTTCTTCTAAATCAATACTTTAAAACACCAAATTAACCAACAATGTAGATTTAACATCACTTTGTCTCTCATGCTGAACTCAACTGGATTCGATTCTTTTAATACCCCATTTATTTTATCTTAACAGCTGTCGATTCATGGACCATGGCCTCTAGAGTAAGTATTCTAATGTATAGCTTGCATTCATTCATTCATTCATTCATTTATTCATTCATTCATGTATTATCGACCTTTCATGCTGAATGTATATAAAACCTCTCATGCTGAACTTATATCACGTAACAATCTCACAGTGCAGTCATATTTGCTTCCTATTTGTAGTGGTTGGCCAGTTCGTTTCGATTAGTATGTTTACGACAAATCAGGGATATATTATAGTTCCTAATGTGCCATGCGAGGTGAGATAACTTCACCATCTCCGTAGGCGACGAACGTGTGATTGGGAAATTGCTTCTTTCCCCTACAAAATCATAACAAAGTAAAGAACGCGTTGAACTCTTGAAAATATGAAAGCTAAATTAGTATTAGATGTAACGTTACATGAGGGTTTGGCAAATGGATTCTGCCCCACTTCGAGCTAATTTGAAAGACATTTCACGTCAGTCAAAGTATGTTAATAATACGCAGGGGCGAAAATTAGAGCAAATCTTCTAAATTCTTAAATAAGTAAGAATTTCGTCTTTCGAAGCAGCAGCGAATGCAACGACGAGTTCTTCGCGACGAGCGAAGCCAGCGGCGCACGCGACGAAAGGTGCCTGTCTTCAGGAAGCGGGGTGGGGCAGCGGAGCGAAACGGACTGCGTGGGGGCGGGGCAGAGCGAGGGGGGGCGGGACAGGTCGGGGCGGGGAAGGATAGGGTGGGGCGGGGCGGAACGGGGCGGGGAAGGGTGGGGCAGGGCGTGGAGGAGCGGGGAGGGGCAGCGGAGCGAAACGGACCGCGTGGGGGCGGGGCAGGGCTGGACGGGGGCGGGAGTGAGAGCGGCGACGTCGACAAACAGCGGTGCGCACCGCGGACGGCGGCGCGTGGGCGGGTGAGAGCGCCACCTGCCCCGGGGCGTATTGACAGACCGCATGTCGCCGGAGCAGTGCCCGCCTCCGCCGCTGGCGCTCTCTCCTGCCTCCTACCAACGGAGCGCCATTCTGCTGCTGCCGGTGCCCCTGCACAAGGGGATGCAGCGGGGAAGCGTAAAGAAGGTGTGAAGCGAATTTTGTGTGTGCATGTGTGTGTATGTGAGAGACAGAGATGGCGAGAGAAAGGGAGGGCAAGAGAAAGAGAGGGCGAGAGAAAGGGAGGGCAAGAGAAAGGGACGGCGAGGAGAAAGGGATGGCGAGAGAAAGGGATGGCGAGAGAAAGGGAGGGCGAGAGAAAGGGAGGGCGAGAGAAAGGGAGGGCGAGAGAAAGGGAGGGCGAGAGAAAGGGAGGGCGAGAGAAAGGGAGGGCGAGGAGAAAGGGAGGGCGAGAGAAAGGGAGGGCGAGAGAAAGGGAGGGCGAGAGAAAGGGAGGGCGAGAGAAAGGGAGGGCGAGAGAAAGGGAGGGCGAGAGAAACGGAGGGCGAGAGAAACGGAGGGCGAGAGAAACGGAGGGCGAGAGAAACGGAGGGCGAGAGAAACGGAGGGCGAGAGAAACGGAGGGCGAGAGAAACGGAGGGCGAGAGAAACGGAGGGCGAGAGAAACGGAGGGCGAGAGAAACGGAGGGCGAGAGAAACGGAGGGCGAGAGAAACGGAGGGCGAGAGAAACGGAGGGCGAGAGAAACGGAGGGCGAGAGAAACGGAGGGCGAGAGAAACGGAGGGGCGAGGAAGAGGGAGGGAGAGAGAGAGAGGGAGTGCGCAGAGAGGAGAGAGAGAGAGGAGTGCGCAGAGGGAGAAGAGAGAGAGGGAGTGCGCAGGAGGGAGAGAGAGAGAGAGAGTTCGTGAGCGAGGAACAATAAGTCTGAGAGGAACAGCGAATGAGAGAGGAACAGATGGCAAGGATTGGAATAGATGAGAGAGAATAAGAGAAGGGAAAAGTAATGAGAGAATGGGAGAAAGTGAGATAGCATGAACAAGGTGGAGTTCAGGGAAAATCAGTGAGAGGAAGGGTTGGAAGAAAATGAATAAAGATCAGAGGGGAGAACGTGGAATTAAGAGTATAAGAACAGAAAGAGAGAGAGAATAAAAAAGGAAAGGAGAAAAGTAGGACAGGAGAGAGGGTTGGAGGTGTTTTTAGGAGGCCGTGGATGACAAGAAGAGAACAGAGACGCGAAATCATCTGTAAAAAGAGAAAATGAGTACAGGAAGTGGGTCTGTTCAAGTATCGTCTATCCACATTGATCGTTAATGTTAATAAACATTTTTCAGGATCACAGAACACTGAATGGTCATCACGAAAATGAAATAAGTGAATTAGACGTTTAAAGTATACATGTATACTTACGATCATCTTATTTTGTTCAGAAACATAACTTCTATTATGGATATACCTACCCCATGAATGCATTTGTAGCTTCAAATTGTATGAACTCAATACTATCTTATATTTCACTACTAAATTTTTTAAATAAACATTTAGATTCAGTGAACATGTTGAATCATGATTTACGAGCACATTAAATTTTTCATGACAACACAATTTGCACAGTCAAAATGGTATACTAAATTGCATGCACAAACTTGAACAAAAATCTAACGAGAATTAAAGGGGACCACAGACATAGGACACATAGGAAATTTAGTTAATGAGTTAAGCATTTCTCCTATGTATAGAAACGAGTCAAAATACAATTGATGATGTGTCTCATTTTGCAAGAGTGAATGAAAGAATAATTAAGAAAGAATAGATTTTAATTGCAAATACGCGCTTATTGGGAAGCGATTGAAATCCGAATTCGAATTCGAGCGAATTACAGAATTGATGGATATAACACCATGTTTTAGTGAACGAGAATTCGGAGTAGATATAATTTTGATGATGATGAAAATCTGTTGAGTTCTGATAGGAGAGATTCTCGTAGGAGAGTTGATATAACGCAATTCATAACATTTTTCGCTAATTAAACATTTGATGAGAAATTTGAACGTGTTTTATTAAAGAAAAGGCAATTTGACTGTATTTCTATATGAGCATGCCTAGTTAAAAAGATACAAATAATTTCTATAAATGTTTTTGCAGAAATCGTAGGACGATTATAACAATTACGTTGCCGAAGATAAAAGTAAGAAAGGTTTGCACTACGATTCTGTTCTGTAAGACCAGCATCCTTATTGTCATTTTAGATGTAGTGTATTCCAGTATTTCTTCACATTTAATTTTTGTTTTTTAATGGAAGAATTTATTAATAAATATCTTTATACATAATTATGGGAGATCTTGCTTACCCTATCTTACAACTTCAGAATTCCAGTTCCATTTCAATTCAATTAATGTGAAATTTGTAGTGGACAAAACGTGTTCTCTTTATGTTTCTCAGACTCCATCCTATTCCTTCATCGAAGTATTCATCATTGACATTGACAACCGATTCAAACGCGATAGTCGGATTTATTCAGGATCTATGACGGTGGTCAATTAGCCTCAGATTCTGGACGTGACTGACCAATAGTTGTTGTTGACCAATAAAGCAATCACGACAATCGAAACTAAGCATTTTCTTCGCAAGTTATTATGTATCGGAATTAATAGAAACATTTTTTCACTGAAAGGTACGTTTTATAATATTTTTTTCAATAATTAAAAAAATATAAAAATCAGAAGCAGATAATGTTTCAAATATCCAAAACAATTTCATACGGCAGTATATTTAAAAGGAAATAATGAAAATGAAGTTGACTTGAATATTCCACATAAAAAATGTGTTATTTTTGAGAAACGTTGCTTCTTCCAAGATAATTTGCTTTGGTTCTACTCTCTTGTTAAAAGAAGATGTATGGTTTTCTAAAAAATGAAGTATATACCCGCGCGCGTGCGTGTGTGTGTGTGTGTGTGTACCCCACCTTCGATTCCACATTCGTGTTAGGGAGGGCGTATGTCTTTTTGAACATGGATATACATATGTGTGTGTGTTTGTGTACTCCACCTTCGATTCCACATTCGTGTTAAGGGAGGGCGTACGTTTTTTTTGAACATGGATATACCTAGTGTGTGTGTGTGTGTGTGTGTGTGTGTGTGTGTGTGTGTGTGTGTGTGTGTGTGCGTGCGTTCGTGTCTCACCTTGTGGGCGGGCGGGTGCCTGTGTAGCGCCGACAGCAAGAGGAACGAGGAGAGGCGGAGGCGGTGCAGAGCGATGTGGCGAATTAGTTACTAGAGCGTCGCGCGCCGCCAGCCAGCGCTGCGAATGTCGATGCCAATTTGCTGCTCGTCCGAGATCGATCTGCAGCAACATGAGTCGGCCCAGCGCGGAGGAGCAAGTCCTCCCACGAAACAAATACGATGATAAGCGTTGAATGAAATGTTGCCTCTCTTGATAACTTTTTGTATCAATTCAATAGGAAGGCCGAAAATACATAAAATTCAGAAATGTTGAATGGAGATTGAACACATATTGTATATTTAACTTATGGATGAAGAAATAATATGAAGCAGTTTCAGTGACTCTTCAAGAAATATATAGTTATATAATTCTTTATATGTGTTAAGACAATAAGATAATATTGTATTGCATAAAAATTACTCTAGCGATACATTTATGAATTAAAATAGATTACACTGTAAATTATTAATTAATTATTTAACTGTCGCATGAAAATACTGACACTTTCAAACGTCTTGATAATAAAAGCGGAAGAATAAAGAAAATGTAAGAATTTTTATATCTGTTGAAATAATTATTACTTCTCACCACACCACATCACCACATCCACATCACATCACGGAACAAAACTACTTAATTTATTGTTTACAGTTTTGGTTCCCGGGAAGCTACCTTTCTCAAGTCATCTTTAAATAATTTTAAATCGTCAGGCAATTGAATAAAACTTCCGATTGCCAATGGGAAACAAGCAGACGATATTCTTGATCAGAGCTCTCTCAGACTCTGGGGATTCCTTCGCGTCGCTCTGCTTTCTGAAGCGCAGCAGAATCCAAACGCGCGACTCCTCTTCCAAGCAGAGCCCACACCGAGCATTGGTGTTTTGCAGTCAGAATCAACATTTCCATTGGCACGCCCTTCAAGTGAATCTTCGCCGCCGCCCGTGACTCTCCGGTTCGCAGTCTCCGCACTGAATTAAAACTTGATCCCGCCCCGCGCAGAAGGACGCCGTAATGCAGAAGCGCGGAACTTCCAGCGTGTGCTGCGCGGCGCTCGCTTCACCATTTCATTAAACGAGATTAAAAATGCCGCGCAGCAAACAGACTGAGAGAACTCGATGCAGCGCTCCACTGAAGGCGCTTCTCATGAGGTGGGTTGGGGGGGAGGGGCGCAGTGCTGCCATCTGCCCGCTTCTCGGTGTACCTGCTGACGATGGTCCACCACCCCAGTTTGTCTGAGCGAAATCCATTTATGGGCCGGAAATATCTTAAGAGATTCTAATCCACAATGGAAATATTTGTACGATATTGTAGAAGAATTAAAACGGAATTTTATGAGAAAATACAAAAAAATGGTTATGGTGAATCAAAAGAAATGTGAAAATAAATCATCAATGAAGAAAATGTATTTCGTAAATAGTTTGGAAGAAGTTGTTTATGTATTTTTATGTTATACTGGTTAAACTCCAGAATATGATCCGATTGTTTTTTTTAATAAACAAAATTTCTTGACTGGTGGGATATTCGGGCTTATGAAACTAAAAGCATTTTCCTAGTTATTTCTGATAAAACAAACTTAGGTTTATTCAGTGAGAAATTAAAATTTGTTTGCCTCAGCGATACAATTGGATCCTTTCACGTGGTGATGGATTGTAGAAGGAATATATTCCAATAACATTCAGGTTTTTGTTTATAAAATATTTAGAGTTCGGATTCGGATTGTATTTACAAAATGTTTCGTCTCTATCTCGATTTGGGATTTCTATTTATTCCAACGATTTATTTATGTCTGTATTAAAGATTTGTCCCTAAAACATAAGACTTTATTAATTACATGTGGATATTAAATATTACAGGATTGCCTAAGATTTCTTTAATTTAAGAAGGAGTTTTAGGAGTTCGGAAGTATCTTTCCAATCACTTCGTTACTGACCAATTCTAGCAATTTCTATTTCATGTTTTTGAACTCTGAAAATGTTATATCTCCTAGTATTTGGCTATTTGCATAATAATATACATTTGTTTATAACATTATTTCCTGGTTGTATTATATTTCATAATGAAACTTGATCTTTAGATGACGTGATTATATACGAATTTGTTTCAGTTACAACCTCAATTTATGATTTTTAAACTGAAAAAAAAACTTGGGATTTCATATGAAATCAATCGGCTGATTTCACCTGAAAATGTATACTGCATTAGTTTGAATAATGTATTGATTTGTGATTCATGGAGCGTCAACTGCTAAGGTGAGTAATCCGTTAAGTATAGAGCACTTTTTTTCTATCGCGGGAAGTGATGGCGATCGTTCTCCACTAGATGACTTGAGAGATTCAACACCAACTTACTCGTCGGCTGGCGGGGTGTTTCCGCAAGCAGGTTCCTCACGCCAGCGGAGTGCCGGGTTAGACAGAACAAGCTCTAATCCTCCAACTTGTCTCTCGATGTGTGCGATAGTGTAGCTGGATGTAAGTGTAAGTGTAAGTGTAAATGTAAATACAGGGTTTGTAAGTAAAGGAAGAAAATATCGTGCGCGGTCCGTGGCCCATATAGGGTACTGTTCTGGCTTTCGTCTGATGTTGATCGGAGAAACCACGGAAAACTACCAATCACAGCAGCCAACCGCTGGAATTCTCCTCCAGACAGCGACTAAATTCGGGCTTGCTATGTAGCTAGGGACGAAAATTCTTTCACTACTGGGACCCGAACCCAAGAACCTCCCGGTCAAACCCAAGAACCTCCCGGTCAGAGGCACTGCAGTCGACATCATGTACTGCTTTAGTGTAACAAGTAGGAAACCCTTAAACTACAAAATGTGTTACAAAATAAAGGTCTACCCTAGCCATTACATTCTAGATATTCCAACCACAAACTTTGGCAAGAGAGGTATTATTAGTGTAAGTTTATTATTCGATTTGCCATTCTTCTTTATACATTACAAACGGGTCCTCTAGGGGCAGCTTTGCCACAACTTTTGAAATTTTCAAAAATTCAGAGCTAACCGTGAAAATAGGACCTATGCGCCCTTAAGTGTGTTTTACTCCATTCTTAGTAGATACTTACAGAAAAAAATCAAGAGCCGTTTTTCAGAAAATTTTGAAAATGTCCGGGGGGTTTCATCTAAAGACAGACACACGGACAAACAGACGGACAGACAGACGCACAGACAGACGGACAGACGGACGGACAGACGGACGGACCGACGGACCGACGGACCGACGGACCGACGG
>JAHLJT010000631.1:180540319-180556762 GCA_031308135.1 Acheta domesticus | reverse complement strand
GATAGTTCCTTCCACTTAAAGAGGAGACTTATTTCATCCTTCAACATGAATTGACCGATTTAGTAAGAGACATACAATTTTCGAAAGAGAAAGCTTAATGCTTGGTGCTAGACTCAAAGAATGGATTTACTGGCTCCCGGAACTACTTACACTCAGCACAGAAAAGGAACGAGCCTTTTTCAGAATATTACAGAATGGAAGATTCCCTTTGCGTATGTACGGACATCAATGGCCTGATGAATGAGTTAGGAATCTAATGTAATCAATCCATTGGATTAGTTTTCATAGATTCATCTAAGTACAGTCTGAAAGCAGTTTTGCTTCATAATGGAAATAAGCTGCCTGTGCCACACTCTGTTCCAATGAATGATACTTACGAGGATCTCGCACTCCTTTTAAATCGTATCAAATACAAAGATCATGGTTGGCAAATTTGTGGACATGTAAAAGTATTTGCAATATTATAATGTCCAATGTCTGGACCAGACCAATATCTGGAAGGTGGATTTACAAAGCACTTTTGTTTTTTGTGTCTTTGGGACTCAAAAGCTACAGAAAAAATTTCTCACAAAAGGAGTGGCCCCCAGAGAGTCATTTAAGCCCGGTACCAACAATGTCAAGTATAAGCCTCTGATCGATCCAGACAAGGTACTGCTTCCAACTCTGCACATTAAGTTGGACCTCATGAATTTCTTAAAGGAATAGACAAAGAAGTTGAAGGATTTAAGTATCTTAGACAGTGTTTTCAAAAACTAAGTGGTCTGTATACATCTGTGAACATTATACCTTATAACTATTCTGAGTATGTAAATGCTAAAGTATAGTGCTAGTAAACTAACTGAATATATAGTTTTTTAATTGTTTAGATTTAATAAATTAATTTATATAATTTTAAAAATTGATTGTCTTTGACACAAGTGCCAAAACGAATTGATTCCCTTTTTGCAGTCAAAAACTCACTCTCCGTACTTTCAAGATAGCTCATTATGCCTATTATGGTAAATTTGGCAACTATGCGTTACACAAAAATACGAGCTAATCCAGTAAAACGGCTATCATATTCGTATTCAGCGACCCAAAATTGGTCAGAATCAGTGAGTTTTGTTTCTGTAACTTTTCAAAAGTTGAAAATGTCGGCCAGCGTTATTGACGTCTACCGCCCTTGATAATGAAATATATCGTGGACTACAAAGCCTTAAGTCCACAATCATGAAACTAGAGACCAGCAGATGAAAACTGCATATCTGCAGGCAGTATATTGAAAACCGCTCTTTCTGAAGGCTTCAGTGTTAAAACAAATATTTAAATAATATTAGTATGTTAATATGATTTTGTATTTAATACATTTCGTTGTATGTCCACAATATAGAATTTTACATTTTCGAATCCCAAATATTTTCTTTTCAAGAGTGGTTAGAAGGTTTTTCTTATTGTTGAGCTATATTTTCTTTCATATTTGACTTTCAGAAATACGTGTCAGAGAAAAGCTCATGTTTTCGACACGAAATCGCTGAATTTTTTTCAAAAATGCACTTTTTTTTTCGCTGCTGCGCTTTTCACGCCTTTGCCCCAGACCCATTGTGATAAAATATTCTGCCTGTGAGTGACACGCGGGACTTTTTATCGTCATCTCCTCCTGTTTTCTAAGAGATTGCTTCTACTTCACTTCCCTGCTGTCAACGTCACTGGTGGGCGGCGGCCTTTCCCTATCTCTCGCGGCATCTTTTCGTCTCCGTTGTTCCCGCCGCCTCAACAACCGCCCGCCATTTGTCACGTCGCACACGAGGTGCGTCAGCAGGCGGCGCGGCGCGGCCGCAGATTTCGGAGGTAGACCTCCCCCGCCACTGCCGGAGCCACACTGCGACGCGTGCTGTCACTTTCTGAGGGAGCCAAACTCCCTTACGTTTCGTGACTCCTGTACTCAGTGCCTGTGTATGGTGCTTGTATGTTTACGCCTATTTTGCTCTTCGATGTTCGTATTTACATCGGATCTCCAAGCTATTGAGCGTCTCCAACACTATTTCTTTTTGGTTTACCCTGATGTGTCTAGGCAAACATCTTTGATGTTCACTACTATACCTGCTTTTACAACTATACTTTATCCATTTACCTCTCCTGAGTCCATAAAAGTACTCTGACCGTTTCGAAAGCTGTGCTCTGTCTTCTTGTTCCAATTTAAGTATCTTAACTGTCTCTGAACCTGCGCTGAAACTGCTCTGTTCCTGCGCTTTCCAACGTATTACTTTTCATATGTACGTATTTACGTATTTCTCCCCTAAGCTTCATTGCATTTGCTGGGGTTTCCTTTTCTATTCTTCTACTTCTTCCTCATGCCAACTCTTTTGTTCTCATCTGACTTTTTTCCTTCCAAATTTGTATATCCTCTTTCCAGACCTATGACAACTTCTGTTCCTTCCTACCCAAACCGCGTCTTTCTTTCTCTCTGTTTTCCTGCCCCACACTAAGCCAGTAACACCAAAATGTTGGGTGTGTGTTCACCTAACCCATTGTTCTTTCGATCTTTCATTATTGTTTCATTTCATTTTTCGTCCTCTTCATCGTGTAGGCTCTCGCGGTTGTCACCCTCTCCCCCTCCCAACTTCCCCTTTTTCCACAAGACCGTTCCCCAACCCCTTCCATCCACTGTTCTGCTGAGCGATGCAATCTTCGCATTGATTTTCCATAATGCTGATGCGACGTGATAAGCGACACCGCCGGTGAAGCCCTTCCTGTAGCAAGCTATTACCGCCGCCCCAAAACCCCCACAAAGAAAAAACTGTATAACAACACAGACAAGAAAACAGCTGTCCAACTTCACGGCCAAAATTCGAAATAACTTTGTATATTGCATGACATATGATAACGTGAATACACTTGTGCAGCTTTCCGGCAGGTGCATGGCAGAAAAGACATTTTTCTTTCAATTTCTTTCGTATGATGTGTGATACGTATGAACATCCCTATAAGTTCATAAAATTTAACCATTAAGTACAAATAATTTCAAATATTTTCTTATTTAAACTGAAATTTACAATTTGATATCAACTTTATTAGTCAATTCTCTGTTTACCTTCTATCAGGAATTTGTCGAATAGTTTTCTTACGTGCCATCACCGTGCTCTAAAATAATTTCATGTTTCACATTGATTTTGTACTCTTTCTCCCACGTATTACACACGTAGACTCTGTCATAGACAGCAAAAAATAATAGTTGGTGAAACGTATAAAAATGATCAAACTCCTTTCAGATAGATGTAGACAATGTTATTTAAACTATGCCTGATGGTATTGTGATAAAATAATGAATTATTTTACTTTATTTTGTAGCTCAGTTTTGGTTCGATACGATGCCACCACGCTTACCTGCAGGCTGGTTGTCACCAGGTTTTCCGCTGTACAGAGAAGCCTAAAGTGCTGAAGTTATTTCGACTATCAAAGAATTGCTAAAATTTGCATAACAATAATCATTTATTGAAATGACTTGAATTTTGTTTAACAGTATCAATGTGATTGATTACATGGCAATCGCCAGCACTTAGTTAATAACGGTACCGAATTATCTAGGCGTTGGACATGAGGCCACGCAATTCATATCACCCTTGGCTTCCGCGCCTAAAATTCCCTCTTCGCTGCCGTCATCGCCGAAGTCTCTGCTTCTCTCTGATGTTTGAATTTAATTCCTCACAGAATTGTTCCACTAATGTTCCAAATTCTATGCTCCCTATTACACATACCACGGCCATGTCCCACTTAAATTAATCAGACCACCTTCGCGTAGCTCCCACAACGATGCCTGTCAACAACCATCCGTCACCTAGTAACCGCTCCGCACCGTTCAGAGTAAAGAGCGGTGTTTGTTTTCTTGTAATATTTTGTATATTACAGTATTGACTGACGTAGTCATTAAAATCTAATATCTTGCTCTTGCTTTCTTGCCTTGGGTACTCCAATTTGTCTGCTCTGCCTGCCTTGCCTTGTCATCTATGCAAGTTGACTTGGTGCTTTACTGTTAGTACGACGACAACAATGAATTCGCAAGCCGGGAAACAAAAATGTACGACGTGGAATATCTACATACAACCGAAAGGAATGTAGCTATATCCCACGACAATAATGTTTAAATTAAAGCAGAATTATGGTTCAAATATGTTTTCAATTTACATATATTGGCGAACGAGGAATGTGAGACACAAAACCGAAGTATGAGATAAAAATATATTTTTAAAGAAGCAACAGGTTGGTTGTACTGGCATCACGCTTGGTTATTGGAGGAATAATGTTGTTTGACTCATATTAACCTATCATAGTTGAAATAAATAAATGCAAACTATCCCACTTACTATATTATAACAAGAAATATGTGGGGTAAATATTTAAATGATGTGACCCCATATACTTCATATTTGTTTCTTATTGATAGGAATCGTTTTTTTGAAATCGGAATTTAGAACACTACACATTTATTTAAAATACATCAAGAACCAAGATATAGTTAAACTGATCAAGCAAATATCCAAACTTTTAATAAATGTATATAGCGATGATTCTCTTCCTGTTATAGTAGCATCCTATAATAGCACTGAAGCTATTATTTCTTTGTGATCTTTGTTCTTATTATGATATGCAAAGCTTGTGACACAAGAACCTTCGTTATTGATACATTTACTGTCAATACACTCAATGAAATGTTACTGTATTGCAGATATTTTCATATCATAACTTTATTAAATACCATTTATCAAATTATTAAATCCCCTTTCTGTTTAGCAATGCCTACTCCGTCTAAATAAACGGCACCGTGTTCTATTTGCAGCAATGTCAAACGGTTCGATTTTACGATCAAACAGGCGTTTAATAAGCGGCTTCCGCTTTGTTGCTTTTCATATTCGGCCGTGGAAAAGCGCATGAACGCGATTACATGCCAATGTAAATGTTGATATACATTCCTTTATGTATGCACAAAACCTGGGACAAAAGCAAAATCATGTTATTACATAATGGTTGTTGTTTCTCTTTTCGATTTGGGCCCTCCAGCAAAATGAAGAATTTGCCTAATACAGTAGGTGGAGTAAAATACATTGTGGTAAGGAACAAATCGATCAGAATACAGCAGAGATAAATGTTCACATCTTTGATAATCTGCGAAAGTCATAAATTATAAGTACTAATTTGCTTTCAAGATAAGATTTCACCTTGCATCCGAAAGAAATAATTTAATTTACAAAATCCAATAACATTTTTTAATATCTGTATTTGCAAAGTCTGCTCTTAGAAACAAGCCCTAGTTTATTTATTACAAGCCTATTTATTTTCTTTAAATAATACATTTTAGTGATCTTTCTCCTGTTAGATATAAAAATATAAAATGTCGATAACAACTTAGAAAATTATTCAATAAGGAAAATAAACATTAGATTGTATATTTGAAACAGTTATATTAGTAGTTCACATTATTTATATAGTTCACAATACTAATCTTTGGAGTACAAATCAAAATGTTGACGGATGAAGCGATGTTATGGAACGAGTCCGGCATTTTGAAATAACGCTTTTATGAGAGTGGTGCACAATTCTTTTTCTTCTGAATGTACGAAAACTATCTCTATGACTCGTTCTCAACATGCTAGGCGTCAGCCATATTGATTATTGTGGATCACGCGTTTTGTTTACTTTGCAGTTCTAACTTGCTTCCCGTTGTTTAAGCTACAACGTCTATGGCGTAAACGTACTGCAAAGTAGTACACTTCCTTCATCAAACAGCGAAGATAAGGCGAGTGATACTATATAAATGAAATACCAGATTCATCGTTTGATTTTGATATATATTTTTATCATATTTTCATTTTTACTCAATTTATCTCTTCGCCTTCTAATTGTATTCGCAATTTTCTCGCTCACTTCTTCTTTCTTCCGTTGCGCACGCAACACATCCTCATTCTTCTCATCGCCCATACTTCACGCACTCGCATTCAGCATCTATCGCGCTTTCTTTCCTCTTCGCATAGCCCTCCCGTCGTGTGTGACCTCTCAAGCGGTCGCAATCGAGAGCGGTCAATTTCGATGCAGAACGTGTAAGTTAGCCCGCGCGCCCCGGATCCAATCTTTCTCCGCGCCCTCAGGGCTTTATCCGCAGAGGAAATCTGGACGCAGACACGCAGCGTGCGAGTGGGCCAGACCTGCTGGGGAGGGATGGGAAGGGAGGGGGAGGGCGTCGGCAACGCTCGATCTGGCGCGGCGATGCTTTCCCGCGTTGGGCAGCAGCTGGAAGGAAACAGTCGCACCCGCTCCTCGCTCCCTACGAGCGTAGCCTGATTGGCACGTGGAATACAACATTTAACTCGAAAATAAGAATTATATTATACCTACTTCTGTATTCTGATCGAAGGTATATATCTACTTACGTTTATATCTACTTACGTTTTTTGTCCCTTTATATTTCATTAACCTTCCGGTGGGCGCACCTATTTTACTCACATAAGCGGCGCGCGTAGGTACACTGTATGCTGCCTCGAGAAAACAGTCTTTTTGCACCCTCAAAACTTTTATCATTTAGTTACGAAGGAAGAATAAAATCTCACAACTATTCATCATATTTTGAATGTTAATAACATTTTATAAATCACAGAAATATGCCTATTTTAGGTATAGAATGATAAAAAACACAGGTTCAGAAAACCCCATAAAACAAAATATAACCAAGAAAAAAATATCTAAAAAATGTTTATTAAATAGACAAATTAAATTAAATGAAACAGTTTACTTCCCTTAAATTTAAGAATAGCATCAAATGGATTTTATGAAACTGTTTCCAGTAACTCAAGAACATGCCTGATTTCTTCGTCTGTTTCAGCCCTTCAACAAAGGAAACCAAAGTAAGATTACAAGAAATAGGAAAAAAAAACTTTTTACATCTTATAGCTTTGATTTTGCTTACAGTGATCAAAACTTGTTTTAAACGAACAATCTGAATAAGTAAACTGAACCCCTCTGACATGTCAAATGGCCGTACTCCATTTTAGAACAATAAAAACACGCAGGCAGCCTGTGTGCTACCGGTAGGTTAATATACTGTATTCGAGAATTGGCATTATTTTTATCAACTAGTTCACGTTTCTATGTTAAAATGCTTTCGTTTTTCAATGTTTAGGCAAGTACAGTAAATCGTTTGTGGCTTTTAATATCCTTTCAGTAAATCCATTATATGTATGTATGCAAGTACTCGTATGTATATATCACTTGATTTGACTCATGCCTACTTTTATCGAGTCGATTTATTTATAGGGACCTTAAGTGTATTATGCTAATGTCTACGGTAAATGAAATGGTGAGATGAGGTGTATTTTGAGTAATACTCCTCAAATAATACACCTTAGATTAATGATTATGAATTGGATGATATATTAAAGACATTATCAATTGATTCCGGACGAACAGTTCATTCTAAATTTATGTGCACATGATGAGACTCATCAACGTAAAATTGCATGAGTGAAGTTTAAAGAATTGAAGTTTGATACACATGCACTACGCCGCCTCAATTATTTAATTTTCCGTGTATTGAATATCGCGTCTTGAATAGGATTTTTACTCCATGCACTTTCAACCATAAGAAAGAACAAGACTTTTACCTGTAATCGGGTAACCATCGAAGGTCCCTTTGCCCTTCGACACTCACGGTTAGATCTTTTTCGGTCTACTATTCTTGATACGAGAGGTGTCGTTCAAGAAGAATTCTGGTGGCCGCCTGCTCTGATAGACACGTTTCTCGTGGTTTCCTTTGATCAGACCAGACAAATACCGAAGTAGTACTATAACAAACGATCTTCGGGCCACGCATGATCTATCTTTCCTTTTCCTTGTCCTATACTCTCCCCTAAATTACACTCACTTCTACTTTAATGCATTCCTCTGTCACAATACAAGAAACCAGTCAGGTTGCTTAGGGGTTGTCCCGACTGGAGTGGTATCCCAATTAGGGGAGATAATTGGATGGGGAAATCACCTGCAAGTCAACGTGTAGGTCGGCATCGCATGTTCCCATCCAGCGGATTCACTGCGCTAATGAGACCTTATTCCTGATAACATTAGTCCTGATGGATGTGCCCGGAAACGTCAATCATTCAATCACATCGTGTCCGGCTCTCGTTTGCAGACGCCAGGGGCACAGCCTGCAGCCCGCAGAGCGTAGAAGCTACGCGGGCTGCTTGCAGGGTTGCCAAAGCACTTCGTTACGGACCGCTTTCGGGATTCGAGCGCAGACTGGCAGCGGGAGAGGAAGTGGGCCGGAGACAAACGCGACGCGCCGGGCGAAAGCCCTGCCGCAACAGCGGCGAAACGATCTGTGCCGACGGAGAGTAGATCCCTGCTTTGGCCGCTGTTTACACTGAGGCGCCTGTTGATTGAATCGATGCTTTGTTACGAGGATTGCAGATGACAAAACGTTTCCCGGAAATGGAATCAACGCACCCTGTCGTTTGATAGACCGCATCACAGAGAGTGAGGCGCCACTGGGACGGAAGAACGTTTGTTGTATATTTTTATTGCATACATTGGAGATCTCTTGAGCCCTGGGCGATGGGAGTAGAGAACAAATAAAATATTCTCTTTTTGTGATTCAAACAGAAAAGCTTGTGCTCTAAACCGATAAAACGTTTAGTAATTTATTTATCACATCCAGAAACGGTAGTTAGCTTCTATTGTGGAAATGCAAATATTTTGTAGTAGTTCAGCAAATCTGTTGCAGTACTATGTTAATATATTTCAAAATTAAATGTGGACTTTTGACGAACATACACTCACCTTACGTGATTCTCATAAAGATACAATTTTATTAATATTTTACAAAAAAATCATAAAATAGTTTTATTTCTCAACGTTAATATCGATTATACAGCAATTGCGGAAAAATTATAATTAAATTACATTATGTAGTAATTACTCTATGTAGTAATTTTGTTAAACTATGTTACAATTGTAACCAATGCAATCAATTATTACTATGTTCTTTGTTACATACTTTAATTACTTCTCTATTAGATACTTAATATAAAATTGTTCTTTTTTACGAGAGTTTGCGGAAGAATGACATCTTTGCACGGGATTTAATAAACAAGTATTTTTTAAAGAGTAATAATAATTTTGCCTCATTGAAGAGAGTGTATCTGCGGATTATAAGTCTGCAGATAAAAGCCGGAAAGACAGTGAACCATTGCAGAGCCACAAACCTTATGTGGTTCTCTGCCGTTTAAAGGCGGCGCTTGTGAAATCGATGCGCCAGTAATATCACATTTAACGACATACTCATAAAGTCTATCGCAATCTGGGGACGATGATAATTTTCCCTGTGAAGTACGTCCTTTTAGAATCACCAAAGCACGCCTTTCTACTTTTGATGTGAACACTTTTAGTGATCCATTTAAATGATTCCCATCACCTAGAATTAAACGGTTCTCTTTGCTTCGCTGGTACTTGCGGTCTCAATTTGAAAGCACGCGCTGCAGTAATTGATGGTACGCAATGTAGGGAACGTGGTCGAATACGATTCTGTTGATATTGCCTATTTGCTGTTTGAAATTCGGTCTCAGTCCCTAAAGAGAAAGTATCTGACTACTTCAGTCTTTAATCTCGCTTTCATAATTTCAAATATCTCCAAAATATGAATTATTTAAAACACTTTTACTAACAATGAATTAGTAAACCTCCTCACATTAGTAAATTAATAATATCAAATTATAATTCGCATTTTAATACAAATGTACTTATTAGAAGTTCAGTAAACGCGTGGGCCGTCTGAATGAAAATGTAAAATGTTCGCTAAAAGGTTGGAAGCTATTAGCAATATTTCTGTCATAAAACAAAATCGGTGCAAGGGTAAAGTCTCTGAGCAAAATTCAAATCCCCTGTTTTGTAACCCAAATAATACTTTTTTCCTTTGCTAGATGAGGGAGAAACGAAGCAAAATTTGCGTTGTCAGGCCTAATCGCCTGAGTCTTGCCACGTAAAATGAAGCAAATTGATTGACTGAATATATTGGGAAAAGAGTACTCAGTAGTCTTACGTGCTTAAGATTGACATAACTTGAATTTATAGATGTTGAGAAACGTCACAAATCTACCGCAGTTGCCATGGAATCATGTTATGGATTTTCTTTTCAAATTTGTAGTGAGGTTCTGAACTCAAAAAATAGGTACGTATACATGTGCATATATACAATAGTGGCAAGTTTCCCGATCTCTTGAAACACTGGATGTTCGAAGATAAGACGAAAAGGCGAGAACAGAGGACTGAAGAACATATTCACCCTCCAATATATTAGTTTGGAGAAAAACAATTCTACAATTATTATACTCCTTCCAGATAAAAGTGGATAGGAAGTTTCAAAGTCAGGTTGAAATTTTTAATTATCAAAAGGGAATATCAAACTCTGACTTAAAAGAATTGAAAAAAATGGTGGAAACAGAAAATTCACATCCTTTTATAATGCCTGCGGTAACATAGCCTCTTCAATTAGTAAATATTAAGAAAATATATGTTAATGAATTGCTGTGAAAAATGACACTGATGTTGAAAATGATTGTTGATCCATAATTTAATAAACAATTCATACTTAATAACACTATCAAATATTTTCGCTACTTGTGTATATTGCATTTAGAACGCTTCATTAAGGAGTTGTATTACCAACGTTCTCTTCTGTGTTCGAAACAGTATTTAATTAACATATTAGTAAGGTATTCTACTCTCACAAGTATTTTGACAGTAATATTTTCGCCAACAATGTTCATGCCAAGCAAGCAAGCAAACAAAACCACCAAACCAAACGAAACCAAAAAAGCAAACAAGCCTCTTTTGAAAGCGAATGGCGTTGCTCCTAAATTCGACGGTCGAAGCGCGCGTTCAGGGGGGGGGGAAGGGGCAGGTGCGGAGGCAGGCACGGAGCCGACCGTGGGCGTGGGGACGGGAGCGGGGGCGGACGCATGCGGGGTGGCGGGCGCGGGGACGGGCGCGGATGTGGGCACGGGGGCAGGCGCGGGGGTAGGCGCGGGTGCGGGCGCGGGGGCAGGCGCGGGGAATGGCGCGGGGGCGGGCGCGGGGGCGGGCGCGGCCGAGGTGCGAGCAGAAGAGGCGTGCGGGATGGCGCTGCCGATGGCAGGCGGCGAAGCGTGAGTTGGCCGGCGGCGGTGGAACACGAGCGACATTCACTGTCGATACCGGCGCGCGCTCTCGCGGCCGCCGCTGCCGCCGCTGGGCGCGCTGACGTGCCGCGTGGCGGTGCCGCCTCCGCCGCCGGCCGGCGCGATGTTTGACGCCCTTCTCGCACCGGACGGGGCGCGGTGAGCGGGAACTCGGTGCCTGCGGCGCCCTGTTACGGTTGAAGGCGCGCAGCGGAGTGAGAACTGTGTGTTTGGTAGATTCTCTTCGGATGGAGCCGTTTAGAAGTTAACGTAGAGTCCTTCGAGAGAGAAAGAAGTGAATTCCATTCGTTCCAACAATTCAGTCATTTTACATCCAGATGTCAGGAGAATGGTAACTGTGGGATATTCTGTGTGTTAAAAACCATGGAATCTATTCCAAAATTCAATATTAATATTCTTGAAAATCAGCAAAAAACGTCATTAATTGTTTATAATGTTCCTGCAGCTACTAATTTCTGCCTGGCAGGGGCTATCGCGAGAGAGGATTTTAAAACGGCAGCGGTTGCGCAGCTCTCTGTATCTAGAGGGAGAGTCTAGTAGAACGAAGGAATATTGAGAGAGTCAGTGAGTGAATATTGATTTGTGTCGCATCAAAAATCTTAAGACTATTAAATCCAACACATGTGCATGTTATATCTGGGAGTTGGTAGTGTTCATCCCACCTGAGACGTAAGTGTCCGGCGCCAACCTGTACGTCGGTTTGGTTAAATTTTCCTCTTGGTATCTCCTTCAACGGGTACCGCCTAGGACGAAAATAACTCTAAATTGCCGACTGGTCTCTCGGCATGAATGTGTAATGTATGTAAGTAAACGTGTGTATAATGAGAGAAGATGGTTTGAATGGGTCTACAAAGGGAGACAAGTAACAGATAGTGAAGATTTTGCATGATCTACAGACCGTTTGTTAGAGGACTAATGCAGCTTTTGTCTTTGTTGAAAAAACAACGGTAAACCACCGAGTGTAAAAAGAAACTCTCTCGGAGTGGCCTGCGGTTAGAATTCTCATCCAATCATCGATTGAATTAGATCCAGTTCCGGATCTGATGACGTACACTCCGCTACACTCGAAATTCAAACTCCAAGAACCATCCGAATCAGTGCTTCAGACGCAACAGATGTTATCCTTGCGAAATAGCAGCTGGTGAAAAGATCGAATGATGATATTTAATATGAACTAAAATAAATATTGCTGCGCAGACTTCTTTGGGGCAAAACGTTCAATGGATTTCACATGGCATTCATTGCAATTGTGTAGTATACTGCTGTATCTCACACACTACAAAAATCTATAGATGAACTGCGTTGAAAACACTTTCACAGCGTTTTCAGTACAATTTCCAACGACATAGCGCTTTACTCGATCCCCACAATCTGCCTTCCCCTCTGACGTTCGTGTTGTCGCCATGCGTTCGATATCGTTGACAGTTGATTGTCTTGGAGCGTGGAGCTCGCTACAGTACCGGCAGCGTATAAGCAACTCTGACAGTTGAATGCGGTGTTGCCATACTCTACTACCCACATGTCACCACCTACATAACAGGTAAATGAAATCTCAAAACATTAACACTTTTGACACGCTATGACACGTCTTGTTATCATGTTCATAACTTTCGACAAAGTCGAACCTCATGGCCTCCGCGACTTCGTGAGAGTCAGATGAGCGGAAACGCTGAACCCAGGCTGTGAGAAAGTAAACAAATCCTCGCAAACTGATTTCTTCTGAGCAGGTCATATGACGTACCACAGCACGAGGCGAGAGAATTGTCAGAGTCGCTTACACGCTGCCGGTACTGTAATGCCCTAACCGGATGACATCAGTAAACAGTTCCAGTGCTGCAATAGTTTTCACACCGCTCTGCTCTCAACTCTCGTTGACGCGCTGTTCCGTTTGCTTCAGTGGATACTCAAGCAGCACGTTCCGCTACGTCCCAGAATTACTCCATCTCCCACTGTTTTTTATCCTATCTATAGCACTTTTAGTACTCAGGTTGGATACGTGTACAATGCTCAATAGAGCGTACAAAATAATGGAGCGTAGATCAGTGATGGAGGGAGAGGAATCTTCCTCTGTGACGTACTATTCAAGACACGCTTTTGCAGTGTTTTAGTACACAGTACAGCTGTAATTTGGTGACAGAATGTAACTAGAAATGGATGTTCACATTGACCGAAACTTCTGCTTTTAAACATTTGTGAATACCTAAAGAGGTCCTTTAGGCTGTGTGCAATTTTTCCTTTTCCGTCTACATACCATCCCTTGTTTAGCCCTTCTAGATCTCAGGTTTGACCCGTGTGTACAATGAATAAATAGTCAAAAATCAAGTAATGTCTTATTTTCCCAATATTTTATTCATGTCAGGTGCAAACACGTGAGATACGATTTCTTAGCACGTATTTTAGTTGAAATATTCATAAAGTTTAAACACTGTGGATTTATTTTGTATAGTTCCACAAGAGTTTCATATTACGAAGTATAATTCCAATCAATTTTTAGTACATTGCCTGACTGTATGCAAAAAATACTGAAAACTACACACCATGCCTCTCACTAGCCTTAGAAATTTCTCATTGGCAGGCTTGTTTCTGTATATCACAGATCCGTTATTCTTCAGTACCAAAACAATATTCAAATTCGAAAAAAAGTATTTTTGCGTAATTTTGCGACAAATAGGAAATGTTTAAATCTTAAAGAATTATTTTCTCAGAAATAGCTCAAAATTTTTCTTTGAATTTTTATCATATGTACCAAAGAACTGTTAAAAAAAGTGGTGATGGTCCCATGTTCGGTGCATTTTCAGTACTTTCGAAAAATTGCAAAAAAAATCGGAATTGTAAATTGAAATTTCGTTTGCTTCATTTGGCGCGTTGTCAATTCCCACAAATGTCAACACAGTGGTTTAAAAGATCTTCTTATTCATCCCATTGTTCGCGGTGATGATGATTGTATGTAGATTACTTTAAAATGAACGGAAGTAGATTGAAGGAAGGTAATTAATTTAACTTAGAACTAACACACTTCTTTAAGTTAAAATCTTTAATAGCTGGTTATGGCATTCAAAAATTGAACTCTCAATGCAATGTGATCAAGGTGGTTTGTGATAAATTATTTTGCTTTCTTCTATTATGTGCTGGTTATTCTGCAACAGTAAAATTTATTCATCTTTGTTTCTTTGGAAGGTAAGAAATGACTACTGTTTATGGAATCGAAATAAATGCGCCAGACCTGCAGGAGAGGCGCTTCGTTTAAATTTGTTGAATTGGACTTTTTCAAACTATATCTGATGTGCTAGAAGGACAGAAATTATAATATTTCAATATTATGTAACTATTTCAATAGAGCGAAAATTTGACTGCTGTTGTAGCACCGGAAGATATTTTCTTATGTCCACAGGTCCACGTGGTATCATTATACATCGCGATCAAATCTCCTATTAGCAGTTGTTTATTTACCTTCAATAATTAGGTAAACATCCGTAGGGATATCCCCATGTCAAGGTTTACAAGACGATGAGAGATAAAAAAACACGATTTTAAGGGTCTACATTTTGTATTGAGAGGAAGAAATACATTTCATAATTACGTGGTACTGTATTTAATTTGTGTTATAGTACCTAAAGTTAATTATTTTACCAAAATTATTGGAAATAATATTCTGTAATATAACGGAGCAGTTAGAAATAATGCGAGAAATCATGTGCTGTTGAGCACCATTCAGTTATGCATTAAAATTTTCCATACTGTGTCGTACATTTCTGAACAAGTATTTGTATTGACAATGTAAGAAAGAAATAGCATTAAACACAATAAAAGAATGTAATTATTATATTTATTATTAGTTGATTACAACATTAAATCATGCGTAATTATGAGTATAAACATTTTGGAGAAATAAAAAAATTGCCTGTTTTTGATATACTGAAGCTTGCTTATTAGTTGGTTTAGATAGACGTTTCATGCAAATGTGCTAGGAAATTTTCTACTGGACTTAAGGTTAAAGAGTTATGGAGAAGAAAACGCGAACAACCAGTAAATATAGCGGTTTTTCTAGTCTCTTGGCTTTACAACTGTGTGTAGGAGTCGAAAACTTGAGATCTTAATTAGTGCCCGGGTGCATACAACTTACTCAAAGAACTTTTTATTGCATTTTTTCAGGTATTGTGTATTCTCAACTTTAAGTCGTATCATATATGTTGTGTATATTACACCACTCGACAATTACGTAATTTGTTTGATGCTCCCAACCATTGAATAACTAATATTTTTCATTTCCCAAACTCTCACGTTTCCTGCATGTTTTAGTGTCTTTAGAATTTTTAGAATATAGTTGGCAGTTCAACTAATTATACCGTACGTAGTCCAAGGCGTGATAAAGTAAATTGGAATACATTTTCGTTAATATCACGGATAATAAAATATTATCTGACTTTAATTCGTGTAAGAACCAAGAGAGCTACGTATCTTTTCTACACTTTCAATTTTTTTCTTTCAGTTTATTTTTGTTTATAGCGTTGATTGATACGAGGTTACGTACTTCACAATATTTATTTGGGTCATTATTAATTTATTATTTTGCAAAATCATTTTAACAAAACTTTAAATATCAATTTGATTTCAATAGGTTACGTTACGCAGAAGACACGTCTCTTTACACACATAGGAGATACACGTTGAACAAAGAACAATATATATGGTAATGGGATGCAAATCACACTTCCAACATCCTTTAATCTTTGGAACGGAAAATTTACTATCACTGAAAATTCTCTTTAAATTAAATTATCGTTTCTATGGGAACAACAATAAGAATTTGAAAAATTAACATTTGAATTTATTTGAGTGCGTACTTTATTCAATTATTACACGTTAGAATAGCTTTCGTTGGGAAACCGTAACCGTTTTGTTATATATTAATTTGCCAGTTGATCCTTTTATTGAATTATCATTGCGGCTCGTGTCATATTTTGATTTTGAAATGATTAACAGATTCTTAAATTATGACTTTTCAATTTCGAAACCACATTTTAAAAAGATAAAAAAAATGAAAAAAACAACATATGACGTTTGAACATTGAAATGATACAAAAAACAGAAAAGGTGAAAAACTATCTCCTAATTGATCATAGTGAAGAATAATTCAAAAAACAAGGAGTGGACAAATTAAATTTTACGAAAGTGAAGGGGAAAAGCGACAGACATCTGAAGCATAGTTATATCAATATTTCCTTTATTTCCTTGTAATGCATTGGTG
>JAHLJT010000631.1:180518508-180539319 GCA_031308135.1 Acheta domesticus | reverse complement strand
GTAGTGGTGATCTCCGGGTGGGTGGGCGGGAGTAATTCAGAGTTAATTTGTTGTCTTAACGAGAGGCGGGCCGAGCGGGCGGCGCTGCGATGAAGGCCAGCGCGAGCTCATTATCGGAGCAGGTGGAGTTGATATAAACGGCGCTTCCGATGCCCACAAAGCATCGCCCGGGCGCTTCGGCGCGTGATCTACAGCCGGCGGCGGTGCGACGGGCGGCGGCGGCGATGCAGAAGCGGAGATCGCGGTCGGTGGCGGCGATGGTGATTGTGGTGACGGTGGCAGTGGCGGTGGCGGCGGTGACAGTAGCGGTGGTGGCAGTGATGACAAGGGTTGGGGTGATTGCCGGCGCAGTGGCGGTGGTGGTGGTGGTGGTGGGGTGGGTGTGAAGGTGAAGGTGAAGGTTGTAGGTAGAAGCGGAGGCGAAGGTTGGTGACGGAGGGGGGAGTTGGAGGCGGCAAGCGGATGGGGGAGGCGGAGGTGGAAGGCGCAGGCGCAAGTGGAGGCGGATGTGAAGTGGGAGGCGGAGCGCAGAGGTGAGAGGCGGGAGCGAAGGAGGTTGGAGGCGAAGGAGGGAGGTGGAGTGGAGCGTGGCAGGCGCAGGCGTGGCGGCAGTGCGGCGGTGGCCAGTGCCGATGGTGGGGGGTAGTGGCGGCGATGGTGGGCAGTGGCGGCGATGGTGGCAGTGGCGGCAGCGGCCAGGTGGCAGCAGAGGTAGCGGTGCTGGCGGGCAGTGTCGATGGTAGCATGGCGACGGTGGCGGCAGAGGCGAGGCTCGCGCTGCGAAGGGAGGCGCAGATGGCAAGGAGGCACGCGGCTCCTTATGTCGCAGGCCGACCTCCGTGTGGCACGACGCTTAGTTATGAATCTCACGTCTCTCGTTTCTCAGCTCTCATGCCTCTCTGCAGCGAATCTCATACCTCTCGATTCTCAGCTTCTTTAACCCTCCGTTACACGCGCTGTTGTGTGAAACACGAGTACACGCGCGCGGAACTCAGAGCCTCCCCAAACTTAGTACTTTATCATCTTCCAAATCTTAATAGCGTATTTTTACAGTATTTTGTAAAAAATACTGTGTGGACTCGCAATCCACACCGCGTGTAACGGATGGTTGCATAGAGAAATGTAGCTTTTACGTTACAATTTTAGAATTCAAAATATTATCAGCTTTTCAGGGAATGGCAACATGTTGAGATCTGCAATAAATACTTGGGCCCTCAGGACATAGCAAATGAAGATGATGGCAGACCCATCGAAAGCTGGTCACCTTTTCAATAATAAGTGATAAAGATGACAAAAGACATCATTTTTGATTTCCTACTCTATTTTTATGTCAAACAGCACCTCACCAATGCATTACAAGGGAAATACAGGAAATATTGATATAAACTATGCTTCAGAGTCTGTCGCTTTTCCCCTTCACTTTCGTAAAATTTAATTTGTTCCACTCCTTGTTTTTTGAATTATCCTTCACTATGATCAATTAGGAGATAGTTTTACACCTTTTCTGTTTTTTTGTATCATTTCAATGTTCAAACGTCATATGTTGTTTTTTTCATTTTTTTTATCTTTTTAAAATGTGGTTTCGAAATTGAAAAGTCATAATTTAAGAATCTGTTAATCATTTCAAAATCAAAATATGGCACGAGCCGACAATGATAATTCAATAAAAGGATCAACTGGCAAATTAATATATAACAAAACGCGTTTACGGTTTCCCAAACGAAAAGCTATCTAACGTGTAATAATTGAATAAAGTACGCACCTCAAATAAAAAATTCAAATGTTAAATTTTTCAAAATTCTGATTGTTGTTCCCATAGAAACGATAATTTAATTTAAAGAGAATTTTCAGTGATAGAAATTTTCCGTTCCAAAGATTAAAGGATGTTGGAAGTGTGATTTGCATCCATACCATATATATTGTTCTTTGTTCAACGTGTATCTCCTCGGTGTGTAAAGAGGACGTTGTCTTCTGCGCTAAAACGTAACCTATTGAAATACAAATTGATATTTAAAGTTTGTCTAAAAAATGATTTTGCAAAATAATAAATTAATAATGACCCAAATAAATATTGTGAGTACGTAACCTCGTATCAATCAACGCTATAAACAAAAATAAACTGAAAGAAAAAAAATTGAAAGTGTAGAAAAAGATACGTAGTCTCTTGGTTCTTACACGAATTAAAGCTCAGATTAATATTTATTATCCGTGATATTAACGAAAAATGTATCCAATTTACTTTATCACGCCTTGGACTACGGTACGGTTTAATTAGTTGAAAATGCCAAACTAATTCTAAAAAAATTCTAAAAGACACTAAAACATGACAGGAAACGTGCGAGTTTGGGAAATGAAAAAATATTAGTTATTCAATGGTTGGGAGCATCAAAAACAAATTACGTAATTGTCGATGGTGTAATATACACAACATATATGATACGACTTAAAGTTGAGAATTACACAATACCTGAAAAAAATGCAATAAAAAGTTCTTTGAGTAGTTGTATGCACCCGGGCCACTAATTAAGATCTTCAAGGGTTTTCGACTCCTACACACAGTTGTAAAGCCACCAAGAGACTAAGAAAAAACCGCTATATTTACTGGTTGTTCGCGTTTTCTTACTCCATAACTCTTTAACCTTAAGTCCAGTAGAAAAAAATTTCATAGCAACATTGCCAATAGAAACGTCTATCTAAAACCAACTAATAAGCAAAGCTTTCAGTATATCAAAAAACAGGCAATTTTTTTATTTCTCCAAAAAATGTTTATACTCAATAATTACGCATGATTTAATGTTTGTAATCAACTAATAATAAATATAATAATTACATTCTTTTATTGTGTTTAATGTATTTCTTTCTTACATTGTCAAACAAAAACTTGTTCAGAAAATGTACGGACACAGTATGGAAAATTTTAATGCATAAAACTGAATGGTGCTCAACAGCACATGATTTCTCGCAATATTTCTAACTGCTCCGTTATATTACAGAATATTATTTCCACTAATTTTTGGTAAAATAATTAACTTTAGGGACTATAAACACAAATTAAATTACAGTACCCACGTAATTATGAAATGTATTTACTTCCTCTCAATACAAAAAATGGTAGTAGACCCTTAAAAATCGTTGTTTTTTTATCTCTCATCGTCTTGTAAAACCTGTGACATGGGTATATCCCTACGGTGTGTTACCTAATTATTGAAGGTAAATAAACAAAAACTGATAATAGGAGATTAGATCGCGATGTATAATGTTACCACGTGGACCCTGTGGACATAAGAAAATATCTTCCGGTGTTACAAAACAGCAGTCAAAATTTTCGCTCTATTGAAAATAGTTATAAATATTGAAAATATTATTAATTTCTGTCCTTCTAGCACATCAGATATAGTTTGAAAAAGTCCAATTCAAAACAAATTTAAACGAAGCGCCTCTCTGCCAGGTTCTGGCGCATTTTTTATTCGCATTCCCATAAACAGTAGTCATTTCTTACCTTCCAAAGAAACAAAAGATGAATAAATGTTACTGTTGCAGAATAACCAGCACATAATAGAAGAAAGCAAAAATAATTTATCACAAACCACCTTGATCACATTGCATGGAGAGTTCAATTTTGAATGCCATAACCAGCTATTAAAAGATTTAAACTTAAAGAAGTGTGTTAAGTTCTAAGTTAAATTAATTAACCTTCCTTCAATCTACTTCCGTTCATTTTAAAAGTAATCTACATACAATCAATCATCACCGCGAAACAATGGGATGAATAAAGAAGATCTTTTAAACCACTGTGTTGACATTGTGGGAATTGAAAACGCGCCAAATGAAGCAAACGAAATTTCAAATTTACAAATTCCGATTTTTTTTGCAATTTTTCG
The DNA here is from genome assembly GCA_031308135.1 of Acheta domesticus. Taxonomy (NCBI): domain Eukaryota; kingdom Metazoa; phylum Arthropoda; class Insecta; order Orthoptera; family Gryllidae; genus Acheta; species Acheta domesticus. Next base: position 180,535,438 of record JAHLJT010000631.1, on the reverse strand, counting down.
AAAGTACTGAAAATGCACCGAAACATGGGACCATCACCACTTTTTTAAACAGTTCTTTGGTACATATGCATAAAAATTCAAAGAAAAATTTGAGCTATTTTCGAGAAAATAATTCTTTAAGATTTAAACATTTCCTATTTGTCGCCAAAATTACGCAAAAATACTTTTTTTCGAATTTGAAATATGTTTTTGGTACTGAAGCAATAACGGTATCTGTGATATACAGAAACAAGTTGCCTGCAATGAGAAAGAAAAATTTCTAAGGCTAGTGAGAGGCTCATGGTGTGTAGGGTTTTCAGTATTTTTTGCATACAGTCAGGCAATGTACTAAAAATTGATTGGAATATATACTTCGTAATATGAAACTCTGGTGGAACTATACAAAAATAAATCCACAGTGTTTAAACTTTATGAATATTTCAACTAAAATACGTGCTAAGAAATCGTATCTCAAGTGTTTGCAACCTGACATGAATAAAATATTGGGAAAATAAAGCCAATTACTTGATTTTTGACTATTTATCCATCGTACACACGGTCAAACCTGAGATCTAGAAGGGCTAAACAAACAAGGGATGGTATGTAGACGGCAAAAGGAAAAAAATTGCACACAGCCTAAGGACCTCTTAGGTATTCACAAATGTTTAAAAGCAGAAGTTTCGGGTCAATGTGAACATCCATTTCTAGTTACATTCTGTCACCAAATTACAGCTGTACAATGTGTGTACTAAAAACACTGCAAAAGCGTGTCTTGAATAGTACGTCAACAGAGGAAGATTCCTCTCCCTCCATCACTGATCTACGCTCCATTATTTTGTACGCCTCTATTGAGCATTGTACACGTATCCAACCTGGAGTACTAAAAAGTGCTATAGATAGGATAAAAAACAGTGGGAGATGGAGTAATTCTGGGACCGTAGCGGAACGTGCTGCTTGAGTATTCCACTGAAGCAAAACGGAAACAGGCCCTGTCAACGAGGAAGTTGAGAGCCAAGCAAGCGGTGTGGAACACTATTGCAGCACTGGAACTGTTTACTGATGTCATCCGGTTAGGGCATTACAGTACCGGCAGCGTGTAAGCGACTCTGACAATTCTCTTAGCCTCGTGCTGTGGTACGTCATATGACCTGGCTCAGAAGGAAATCAGTTTGCGAGGATTTGTTTACTTTCTCACAGCCTGGGTTCGGCGTTTCCGCTCATCTGACTTCACGAAGTCGCGGAGGCCATGAGGTTCGACTTTGTCGAAAGTTATGAAAAAATGATAACACAGACGTGTCATAGCGTGTCAAAAGGTGTAATGTTTTGAGATTTCATTTACCTGTTATGTAGGTGGTGACATCGTGGGTAGTAGAGTATGGCAACACCGCATTCAACTGTCAGAGTTGCTTATACGCTGCCGGTACTGTAGCGAGCTCCACGCTCCAAGACAATCAAACTGTCAAACGATATCGAACGCATGGCGACAACACGAACGTCAGAGGGAAGCGCAGATTGTGGGGATCGAGTAAAGCGCTATGTCGTTGGAAATTGTACTGAAAACGCTGTGCAAAGTGTTTTCAACGCAGTTCATCTATAGATTTTTGTAGTGTATGAGATACAGCAGTATACTACCACAATTGCAATGAATGCCATGTGAAAATCCATTGAACGGTTTTGCCCCAAAGAAGTCTGCGCAGCAATATTTATTTTAGTTCATATTAAATATCATCATTCGATCTTTTCACCAGCTGCTATTTGCCAAGGAGTAAACATCTGTTGCCGTCTGAAGCACTGATTCGGATGGTTCTTGGAGTTTGGAATTTCGAGTGTAGCGGAGTGTACGCATCAGATCCGCCGAATGGGATCTAATTCAATCGATGATTGGATGAGAATTCTAACCGCAGGCCACTCCGAGAGAGTTTCTTTTTACACTCGGGTGGTGTACCGTTGTTTTTCAACAAAGACAAAAGCTGCATTAGTCCTCTAACAAACGGTCTGTAGATCATGAGAAATCTTCACTATCTGTTACTTGTCTCCCTTTGTAGACCCATTCAAACCATCTTCTCTCATTATACACACGTTTACTTACATACATTACACATTGCCTGCCGAGAGGGGACCAGTCGGCCAATTTAGAGTTATTTTCGTCCTAGGCGGTACCCCGGTTGAAGGAGATACCAAGAGGAAAATTTAACCAAAACCGACGTACAGGTTGGCGCCGGACATTACGTCTCAGGTGGGATGAAACACTACCAACTCCCAGAATATAAAACATGGCACATGTTTGGTATTAATAGTCTTAATATTTTGATGCGACACAAATCAATATTCACTCACTGACTTCTCTCAATATTCCTTCGTTCTACTAGACTCTTAGATACAGAGAGCTGCGCAACCGCTGCCGTTTAAAATCTCTCTCGCGATTAGCCCCCCTGCCAGGGCAGAAATTTAAGTAAGGCTGCAGGAAAAACATTATAACAATTAATGACTGTTTTTGCTGATTTTCAAGAATATTAATATTGATTTTTGGATAGATTCCATGCGTTTTTAACACACAGGAATATCCCACAGTTACCATTCTCCTGACATAAGGATGTAAAATGACTGAATTGTTGGAACGATGGAATTCACTTCTTTCTCTCTCGAAGGACTTACGTAAACTTCTAAACGGCTCCATCCGAAGAGAATCTACCAAACACACAGTTCTCACTTCCGCTGCGCGCCTTCAAACCGTAACAGGGCGCCGCAGGCACCGATTTACCGCTCCCCACCGCGCCCGTCCGGTGCGAGAGGGGCGTCAACATCGCGCCGGGCCGGCGGCGGAGCCGGCACCCGCCACGCGCGCACGTCAGCGCGCCCTAGCGGCGGCAGCGGCGGCCCGCGAGAGCGGCGACGCGGTATCGACAACGTGAATGTCGCCCTCGTGTTCCCGCCGGCCGCCGGCCCAACTCACTGGCTTCGCCCGCTCGCTCATCGGCAGCGCCCCATCCCGCCACGCCTACTTCTTGCTCGACGCAACCTCGGCCGCGCCCGACCCCCGCCGCCCGCCCCCCGGCGCCATCCCCCCGCCGCCTCGCCCGCCCCCCGCGCCCGCACCCGCGCCTACCCGCCGCCTGCCCCCGTGCCCACATCCGCGCCAGTCCCGCGCCCGCCACCCCGCATGCGTCTCGCCCCCGCTCCGTCCCCACGCCCACGGTCGCTCCGTGCCTGCCTCCGCACCTGCCCCTTCCCCCCCCCCTGAACGCGCGCTTTCGACGTCGAATTTAGGAGCACGCCATTCCATTCGCTTTCAAAAGAGGGCTTGTTTGCTTTTTTTGGTTTCGTTTGGTTTGGTGGTTTTGTTTGCTTGCTTGCTTGGATGAACATTGTTGGCGAAAATATTTACTGTCAAAATAACTTGTGAGAGTAGAATACCTTACTAATATGTTAATTAAATACTGTTTCGAAACACAGAAGAGAACGTTTGGTAATACAACTCCTTAATGAAGCGTTCTAAATGCAATATACACCAAGTAGCGAAAATATTTGATAGTGTTATTAAGTATGAATTGTTTATTAAATTATGGATCAACAATCATTTTCAACATCAGTGTCATTTTTCACAGCAATTCATTAACATTATTTTTCTTAATATTACTAAATTGAAGAGGCTATGTTACCGCAGGCATTATAAAAGGAGTGAATTTTCTGTTTCACCATTTTTTTCAATTCTTTTAAGTCAGAGTTTGATATTCCCTTTTGATAATAAAAAATTTCAACTGACTTTGAAACTTCCTATCCACTTTATCTGGAAGGAGTATAATAATTGTAGAATTGTTTTTTCTCCAAACTAATATATTGGAGGTGAATATGTTCTTCAGTCCTCTGTTCTCGCCTTTTCGTCTTATCTTCGAACATCCAGTGTTTCAAGAGATCGGGAAACTTGCCACTATTGTATATATGCACATGTATACGTACCTATTTTTTGAGTTCAGAACCTCACTACAATTTGAAAAGAAAATCCATAACATGATTCCATGGCAACTGCGGTAGATTTGTGACGTTTTCTCAACATCTATAAATTCAAGTTATGTCAATCTTAAGCACGTAAAGACTACTGAGTACTCTTTTCCCAATATATTCAGTCAATCAATTTGCTTCATTTTTACGTGGCAAGACTCAGGCGATTAGGCCTGACAACGCAAAATTTTGCTTCGTTTCTACCTCATCTAGCAAAGGAAAAAAAAAGTATTATTTGGGTTACAAAACAGGGGATTTGAATTTTGCTCAGAGACTTTACCCTTGCACCGATTTTGTTTTATGAACAGAAATATTGCTAATAGCTTCCAACCTTTTAGCGAAACATTTTACATTTTCATTCAGACGGCCCACGCGTTTACTGAACTTCTAATAAGTACATTGTATTAAAATGCGAATTATAATTTGATATTATTAATTTACTAATGTGAGGAGGTTTACTAATTCATTGTTAGTAAAAGTGTTTTAAATAATTCATATTTTGGAGATATTTGAAATTATGAAAGCGAGATTAAAGACTGAAGTAGTCAGATACTTTCTCTTTAGGGACTGAGACCGAATTTCAAACAGCAAATAGGCAATATCAACAGAATCGTATTCGACCACGTTCCCTACATTGCGTACCATCAATTACTGCAGCGCGTGCTTTCAAATTGAGACCGCAAGTACCAGCGAAGCAAAGAGAACCGTTTAATTCTAGGTGATGGGAATCATTTAAATGGATCACTAAAAGTGTTCACATCAAAAGTAGAAAGGCGTGCTTTGGTGATTCTAAAAGGACGTACTTCACAGGGAAAATTATCATCGTCCCCAGATTGCGATAGACTTTATGAGTATGTCGTTAAATGTGATATTACTGGCGCATCGATTTCACAAGCGCCGCCCCTTTAAACGGCAGAGAACCACATAAGGTTTGTGGCTCTGCAATGGTTCACTGTCTTTCCGGCTTTTATCTGCAGACTTATAATCCGCAGATACACTCTCTTCAATGAGGCAAAATTATTATTACTCTTTAAAAAATACTTGTTTATTAAATCCCGTGCAAAGATGTCATTCTTCCGCAAAACTCTCGTAAAAAAGAAACAATTTTATATTAAGTATCTAATAGAGAAGTAATTAAAGTATGTAACAAAGAACATAGTAATAATTGATTGCATTGGTTACAATTGTAACAAGTTTAACAAAATTACTACATAGAGTAATTACTACATAATGTAATTTAATTATATTTTTTCCGCAATTGCTGTATAATCGATATTAACGTTGAGAAATAAATAAAACTATTTTATGATTTTTTTGTAAAATATTAAAAAATTGTATCTTTATGAGAATCACGTAAGGTGAGTGTATGTTCGTCAAAAGTCCACATTTAAATTTTGAAATATATTAACATAGTACTGCAACAGATTTGCTGAACTACTACAAAAATATTTGCATTTCCACAATAGAAGCTAACTACCGTTTTCTGGATGTGAAAATAAATTACTAAACGTTTTATCGGTTTAGAGCACAAGCTTTTCTGTTTGAATCACAAAAAAGAATATTTTATTTTGTTCTCTACTCCCATCGCCCAGGGCTCAAGAGATCTCCAATGTATGAATAAAAATATACAACAAACGTTCTTCCGTCCCAGTGGCGCCTCACTCTCTGTGATGCGGTCTATCAAACGACAGGGTGCGTTGATTCCATTTCCGGAAACGTTTGTTCATCTGCAATCCTCGTAAACAAAGCATCGATTCAATCAACAGGCGCCCTCAGTGTAAACAGCGGCCAAAGCAGGGATCTACTCTCCGTCGGCACAGATCGTTTCGCCGCTGTTGCGGCAGGGCTTTCGCCCGGCGCGTCGCGTTGTCTGGTCTCCCGCCCACTTCCTCTCCCCGCTGCCAGTCTGCGCTCGAATCCCGAAAGCGGTCCGTAACGAAGTGCTTTGGCAACCCTGCAAGCAGCCCGCGTAGCTTCTACGCTCTGCGGGCTGCAGGCTGTGCCCCTGGCGTCTGCAAACGAGAGCCGGACACGATGTGATTGAATGATTGACGTTTCCGGGCACATCCATCAGGACTAATGTTATCAGGTAATAAGGTCTCATTAGCGCAGTGAATCCGCTGGATGGGAACATGCGATGCCGACCTACACGTTGACTTGCAGGTGATTTCCCCATCCAATTATCTCCCCTAATTGGGATACCACTCCAGTCGGGACAACCCCTAAGCAACCTGAACTGGTTTCTTGTATTGTGACAGAGGAATGCATTAAAGTAGAAGTGAGTGTAATTTAGGGGAGAGTATAGGACAAGGAAAAGGAAAGGATAGATCATGCGTGGCCCGAAGATCGTTTGTTATAGTACTACTTCGTATTTGTCTGGTCTGATCAAAGAAACCACGAGAAACGTGTCTATCAGAGCAGGCGGCCACCAGAATTCTTCTTGAACGACACCTCTCGTATCAAGAATAGTAGACCGAAAAAGATCTAACCGTGAGTGTCGAAAGGGCAAAGGGACCTTCGATGGTTACCCGATTACAGGTAAAAGTCTTGTTCTTTCTTATGGTTGAAAGTGCATGGAGTAAAAATCCTATTCAAGACGCGATATTCAATACACCGGAAAATTAAATAATTGAGGCGGCGTAGTGCATGTGTATCAAACTTCAATTCTTTAAACTTCACTCATGCAATTTTACGTTGATGAGTCTCATCATGTGCACATAAATTTAGAATGAACTGTTCGCCGGAATCAATTGATAATGTCTTTAATATATCATCCAATTCATAATCATTAATCTAAGGTGTATTATTTTGAGGAGTATTACTCAAATACACCTCATCTCACCATTTCATTTACCGTAGACATTAGCATAATACACTTAAGGTCCCTATAAATAAATCGACTCGATAAAAGTAGGCATGAGTCAAATCAAGTGATATATACATACGAGTACTTGCATACATACATATAATGGATTTACTGAAAGGATATTAAAAGCCACAAAACGATTTACTGTACTTGCCTAAAACATTGAAAAACGAAAGCATTTTTAACATAGAAACGTGAACTAGTTGATAAAAATAATGCCATTCTCGAATACAGTATATTAACCTACCGGTAGCACACAGGCTGCCTGCGTGTTTTTATTGTTCTAAAATGGAGTACGGCCATTTGACATGTCAGAGGGGTTCAGTTTACTTATTCAGATTGTTCGTTTAAAAACAAGTTTTGATCACTGTAAGCAAAATCAAAGCTATAAGATGTAAAAAGTTTTTTTTTCCTATTTCTTGTAATCTTACTTTTGGTTTCCTTTGTTGAAGGGCTGAAACAGACGAAGAAATCAGGCATGTTCTTGAGTTACTGGAAACAGGTTTCATAAAATCCATTTGATGTGCTATTCTTAAATTTAAGGGGAAGTAACTGTTTCATTTAATAATTTGTCTATTTAATAAACATTTTTTAGATATTTTTTTTCTTGGTTATATTTTGTTTTATGGGGTTTTCTGAACCTGTGTTTTTTATCATTCTATACCTAAAATAGGTCATATTTCTGTGATTTATAAAATGTATTAACATTCAAAATATGATGAATAGTTGTGAGATTTTATTCTTCCTTCGTAACTAAATGATAAAAGTTTTGAGGGTGCAAAAGACTGTTTTCTCGAGGCAGCATACAGTGTACCTACGCGCCCCGCTTATGTGAGTAAAATAGGTGCGCCCACCGGAAGGTTAATGAAATATAAAGGGACAAAAAAACGTAAGTAGATATAAACGTAAGTAGATATATACCTTCGATCAGAATACAGAAGTAGGTATAAATATAATTCTTATTTTCGAGTTAAATGTTGTATTCCACGTGCCCAATCAGGCTCTACGCTCGTAGGGAGCGAGGAGCGGGTGCGACTGTTTCCTTCCAGCTGCTGCCCAAACGCGGGAAAGCATCGCCGCGCCAGATCGAGCGTTGCCGACGCCCTCCCCCTCCCTTCCCCATCCCTCCCCAGCAGGTCTGGCCCACTCGCACGCTGCGTGTCTGCGTCCAGATTTCCTCTGCGGATAAAGCCCTGAGGGCGCGGAGAAGATTGGATCCGGGGCGCGCGGGGCTAACTTACACGTTCTGCATCGAAATTGACCGCTCTCGATTGCGACCGCTTGAGAGGTCACACACGACGGGAGGGCTATGCGAAGAGGAAAGAAAGCGCGATAGATGCTGAATGCGAGTGCGTGAAGTATGGGCGATGAGAAGAATGAGGATGTGTTGCGTGCGCAACGGAAGGAAAGAGAAGTGAGCGAGAAAATTGCGAATACAATTAGAAGGCGAAGAGATAAAATGAGTAAAAATGAAAATATGATAAAAATATATATCAAAATCAAACGATGAATCTGGTATTTCATTTATATAGTATCACTCGCCTTATCTTCGCTGTTTGATGAAGGAAGTGTACTACTTTGCAGTAACGTTTACGCCATAGACGTTGTAGCTTAAACAACGGGAAGCAAAGTTAGAACTGCAAAGTACAACAAAACGCGTGATCCACAATAATCAAATATGGCTGACGCCCTAGCATGTTGAGAAACGAGTCATAGAGATAGTTTTCGTACATTCAGAAGAAAAAGAATTGTGCACCACTCTCATAAAAGCGCTTATTTCAAAATGCCGGACTCGTTCCATAACATCGCTTCATCCGTCAACATTTTGATTTGTACTCCAAAGATTAGTATTGTGAACTATATAAATAATGTGAAACTACTAATATAACTGTTTCAAATATACAATCTAATGTTTATTTTCCTTATTGAATAATTTTCTAAGTTTGTTATCGACATTTTATATTTTTATATCTAACAGGAGAAAAGGATCATACTAAAATGTATTATTTAAAGGAAAATAAATAAGCTTGTAATAAAATAAACTAGCGGGCTTGTTCTAAGAGCAGCACTTGCAAATACAGGATATTAAAAAATGTTATTGGATTTTGTAAATTAAAATTATTTCTTTCGGATGCAAGGTGAAATCTTATACTTGAAAGCAAAATTAGTACTTATAATTTATGACTTTCGCAGATTATCAAAGATGTGAACATTTATCTCTGCTGTATTCTGATCGATTTGTTCCTTACCACAATGTATTTTAACTCACCTACTGTATTAGGCAAATTCTTCATTTTGCTGGAGGGCCAAATCGAAAAGAGAAACAACAACCATTATGTAATAACATGATTTTTGCTTTTTGTCCCAGGGTTTTGTGCATACATAAAGGAAGTATATCAACATTTACATTGGCATGTATAATCGCGTTCATGCGCTTTTCCACGGCCGAATATGAAAAAAGAAACAAAGCGGAAGCCGCTTATAAACGCCTGTTTGATCGTAAAATCGAACCGTTTGACATTGCTGCAAATAGGAACACGGTGCCGTTTATTTAGACGGAGTAGGCATTGCTAACAGAAAAGGGATTTAATAATTTGATAAATGGTATTTTAATAAAGTTATGATATGAAAATATCTGCAATACAGTAACATTTCATTGAGTGTATGGACAGTAAAATGTATCAATAACGAAGGTTCTTGTGTCACAAGCTTTGCATATCATAATAAGAACAAAGATCACAAAGAAATAATAGCTTCAGTGCTATTATAGGATGCTACTATAACAGGAAGAAGAATCATCGTATATACATTTATTAAAAGTTTGGATATTTGCTTGATCAGTTTAACTATATCTTGGTTTCTTGATTCGTATTTTAAATAAATGTGTAGTGTTCTAAATTCCGATTTCAAAAAAAACGATTCCTATCAATAAAGAAACAAATATGAAGTATATGGGGTCACATCATTTAAAATATTTTACCCCCACATATTTCTTGTTATAATATAGTAAGTGGGATAGTTTCGCATTTATTTATTTCAACTATGGATAGGTTTAATATGAGTCAAACAACATTATTCCTCCAATAACCAAGCGTGATGCCAGTACAACCAAACCTGTTTGCTTCTTTAAAAAAATTATTTATTTTTATCTCATACTTCGGTTTTTGTGTCTCACATTCCTCGTTCGCCAATATATGTAAATTGAAAACATATTTGAACCATAATTCTGCTTTAATTTAAACATTATTGTCGTGGGATATAGCTACATTCCTTTCGGTTGTATGTAGATATTCCACGTCGTACATTTTTGTTTCCCGCTTGCGAATTCATTGTTGTCGTCCGTACTAACAGTAAAGCACCACAAGTCAACTTGCATAGATGACAAGGCAAGGCAGGCAGAGAGACAAATTGGAGTACCCAAGGCAAGAAAGCAAGAGCAAGATATTAGATTTTTAATGACTACGTCAGTCAATACTGTAATATACAAAATATTACAAGAAAACAAACACCGCTCTTTACTCTGACACGGTGCGAAGCGGTTACTAGGTGACGGAATGGTTGTTGACAGGCATCGGGTTGTGGGAGCTACGCGAAGGTGTCTGATTAATTTAAGTGGGACATGGCCGTGTTATGTGTAATAGGGAGCATAGAATTTGGAACATTAGTGGAACAATTCTGTGGGGAATTAAATCAAACATCAAGAGAGAAGCAGATGACTTCGGCGATGACCGCGCGCGAAGAGGAATTTTAGGCGCCGGAAGCCAAGGGTGATATGAAATTGCGTGGCCTCATTTAACAACGCCTAGATAATTCGGTACCGTTATTAACTAAGTGCTGGCGATTGCATGTAATCAATCACATTGATACTGTAAACACAAATTCAAGTCATTTCAATAAATGAAATTATTGTTATGCCAAATTTTACGCAATTCTTTGAATAGTAGAAATAATATTCAGACTTTATGTTTTCTCTGTACAGAGGACAACCTGGTGACAACCAGCCTGCAGGTAAGCGTGGTGGCATCGTATCGAACCCAAACCTGAAGCTAACAAAATTAAAGTAAAATAATTCATATTTTATCAACAATACCATCAAGGCATTAGTTTAATATAACATTGTCTACATCTATCTGAAAGGAGATTTGATCATTTTATACGTTTTCACCAAATTATTATTTCTTTGCTGTCTATGACAGAGTCTACGTGTGTCATACGATGGGAGAAAGAGTACAAAATCAATGTGAAAAACATGAAATTATTTTAGAGCACGGTGATGGCACGTAAGAAACTATTCGACAAAATTCCTGATAGAAGGTAATCAGAGAATTGACCCTAATAAAGTGATATCAAATTGTAAATTTCATTTATAACTCAGAAAATATTTGAAATTATTTGTACTAATGGTTAAATTTTATGAAAATTATAGGGATGTTCATACGTATCACACATCAACGAAAGAAATTGAAAAGAAAAAAAATGTCTTTTTCTGCCATGCACCTGCCGAGAACAAGCTGCACAAGTGTATTCACGTTATCATCAATGTCATGCAATATACAAAAGTTATTTTCGAATTTTGGCCGTGTTTATAATGTGCGGTGGACAGCGGTAATAGCTTGCTACAGGAAGGGCTTTCACCCGGCGGTGTCGCTTATCACGTCGCATGAGCATTGATGGAAAATCAATGCGAAGATTGCATCGCTCAGCAGTACAGTGGATGGAAGGGGTTGGGGAACGGTCTCTGGAAAAGGGGAAGTTTGGGAGGGGGAGAGGGTGTCAACCGCGCGAGAGCCTACACGATGAAGAGGACGAAAATGAAATGAAAACAATAATGAAAGATCGAAAAGAAACCAATGGGTTAGGTGAACACAAAACCCAACATTTTGGTGTTACTGGCTTAGTGTGGGGCAGGAAAACAGAGAGAAAGAAAGAAGCGGTTTGGGTAGGAAGGAAACAGGAAATTGTCAAGGGTCTGGAAAGAGGATATACAAATTTGGAAGGAAGAAAAGTCAGATGAGAACAAAAAGAGTTGGCATGAGGAAGAAAGTAGAAGAATAGAAAAGGAAACCACAGCAAATGCAATGAAGCTTAGGGGAGAAATACGTAAATACGTACATAAGAAACAGTAATACAAACGTTGGAAAAGCGCAGGAACAGGGCGTTCAGAGACAGTTAAGATACTTAAAATTGGAACAAGAAGACAGAGCATAGCTTTCGAAAAACGGTCAGAGTACTTTTATGGACTCAGGAGAGGTAAAATGGATAAAGTAATAGTTGTAAAAGCAGGTATAAGTAGTGAACATCAAAGATGTTTGCCTAGAAACACATCAGGGTAAAACCAAAAAAGAATAGTGTTGGAGACGCTCAATAGCTTGGAGATCCGATGTAAATACGAACATCGAAGAGCAAAATAGGCGTAAACATACAAGCACCATACACAGGCACTGAGTACAGGAGTCAACGAAAACGTAAGGGCAGTTTGGCTCTTCCTCAGAAAGTGACAGCACGCGTCGGAGTGTGCCGCTCCGGCAGTGGCGGGGGAGGGTCTACACTCCAAAATCTCGCGGCCGCGCCGCGCCGCCTGCTGACGCACCTCGTGTGCGACGTGACAAATGGCGGGCGGTTGTTGAGGCGCGCGGGAACAACGGAGACGAAAAGATGCCCCGCGAGAGATAGGGAAAGGCCGCCGCCCCCGCGTGACGTTGACAGCGAGGGAAGGAAGTAAGTAGAAGACAATCTCTTAGAAAAAAACAGCGAGATGACGATAAAAAGTCCCGCGTGTCACTCACAGGCAGAATATTTTATCACAATGGGTCTGGGGCAAAGGCGTGAAAAGCGCAGCAGCGAAAAAAAGTGCATTTTTGAAAAAAAATTCAGCGATTTCGGTGTCGAAAAAACATGAGCTTTTCTCTGACACGTATTTCTGAAAGTCAAATATGAAAGAAAATATAGCTTCAACAATAAGAAAAACCTTTCTAACCCTCTTTGAAAAGAAAATATTGGGATTCGGAAATGTAAAATTCTATAATTGTGGACATACAACGAAAGGGTATTAAATACAAAATCATATTACTAAATATCATACTAAATATATCAAAATCATCATACTAAATATTTTTTATTAACACTGAGCCTTCAGAAAGAGCGGTTTTCAATATACTGCCTGCAGATATGCAGTTTTCATCTGCTGGTCTCTAGTTTCATGATTGTGGACTTAAGGGCTTTGTAAAGTCCACGATATATTTCATTATCAAGGGCGGTAGACTGTCCAATAACGCTGGCCGACATTTTTCAAACTTTGAAAAGTTACAAAAAACAAAAAACTCACTGATTCTGAATAATTTTGGGTCGCTGCTAAAATACGAATATGATAGCCGTTTTACTGGATTAGCTCGTATTTTTTGTGTAACGCTTACTTGCCAAATTTACCATAATAGGCATAATGAGCTATCTTGAAAGTACGGATAGTGAGTTTTTTTGACAGCAAAAAGGGGAATCAATTGCGTTTTTGGCACTTGTGTCCAAAGACAATCAATTTTAAAATATATAAATTAATTTTATTAAATCTAAACAATTAAAAAAAAACTATATATTCAGTTAGTTTACTAGCACTATACTTTAGCATTACATACTCAGAATAGTTTATAAGGTATAAATGTTCACAGATGTATACAGACCACTTAGTTTTTGAAAACATTGTTCTAAGATACTTACATCCTTCAACTTCTTTGTCTATTCCTTTAAGAAATTCATGACGGTCCAACTTAATGTGCAGAGTTGGAAGCAGTACCTTGTCTGGATCGATCAGAGGCTTTTACTTGACATTGTTGGTACCGGGCTTAAATTACTCTCTAGAGGCCACTTCCTTTTGTGAAAATTGTTTTCTGTAGCTCTTTGAGTCCCAAAGACACAAAAAACAAAAGTGCTTTGTAAATCCACCTTCCACATATTGGTCTGGTCCAGACATTGGACATTTTAATATTGCCAAATACTTTTTACAAGTCCACAAAATTTGACAAACATGATTTTTGTATTTGATACGATTAAAAGGAGTGCGAGATCCTCATAAGTATCATTCATTGGAACAGAAGTGTGCCACAGGCAGCTTATTTCCATTATGAAGCAAAATGCTTTCAGACTGTACTTAGATGAATCTAATGAAAAAAACTAATCTGATGGATTGATTACATTAGATCCCTAACTCATTCATCAGGCCAATGATGTCCGTACATACGCAAAGGGGAATCGTCCATTCTGTAATATTCTGAAAAAGGCTCGTTCCTTTTCCTGTGCTGAGTGTTTAAGTAGTTCCGGGAGCCAGTAAATTCCATTCTTTGAGTCTAGCACCCAAGAATTAAGCTTTCTCTTTCGAAAATTGTATGTCTCTTACTAAATCGTTCAATTCATGTTGAAGGATGAAATAAGTCTCCTCTTTTAAGTGGAAGGACAACTATCTCTCAGATCTTCATCTGCAGATATTGAGTAAAAAGTGTCCTCATCGGTTCCTGCTAGGTATTGCAATATCGATAGTTTCCCCAATCGTCGCGGAGGAGTAGGTGCAGGTAAATTTTCTCCATGAGGCGGCACTGGTCTGATCGAGAATCGCAAGATTGAATACTCGATGGCACACTGTTTTCTTCTTGTTACTTCCAGCCTGTATTCGTCCATGCAGAAACAAACGCCACAGTGATTCCGGGGTTCTCTCCGTATCTCGAACAGCAAAGGTCATCCTTTTCTTGGATCCTTTAAGTCAGGTCTTCAGCCCAGCTTTTATCCTGATCCCTCAATCTTACAGTCAAAAGAAAAAATATATATAATTCCCTGACAACATCATTCATCGATCTGAGACTTAACCATAACAAGCCACAGATGTAACAAAATCAGCCCGGTGTAGTTTTACAACCTCTTCAGGAAGAACTTGACATTTTGCGCAAGGAAAGCGGAAACTTAGAAACCACAGAAAAACATGGAAATCACTTTATGATAACAGTAAAAAATTTCCGAAAATACGGGCCAATAACTGAAGTTACTGAGTAAAACTTCGTAATCGATTCCCATGACAAACATTTTCATACTTCAGAAGATTACTTACTGCAATACATACTCGTAAGAGTAAGACTGATCCACGACACAACGGCACTTCCTACTTTATGTATTTTGCTCGCCCGCGTCATCTTGCCGCCCAGTGGTGCCACATACACGAGGCGGCTACATTCAGTGTGTAAAAAAAAAAACCACCGAAAAACAAACAATAGAAGGGGGAAGGAACACAAGTGTCAAGGTTTTCAATCATCGCGATTTATCTCCCTCCTCTTTCATATATTATAACAAGAATTTCCCGAATTTTAATAACTGAGGAAATACTATTTATTTCTCATTCTAGGAACATTGTGGAAACATGGGTGTTTTGATGACAACTGAAGCCCAAAATGGTAAAAAAACTGGCAACTACGCGTTACACACAAAAATACGAGCTAATCTAGAAAACGGCTGTTCATTTCGAATGGCAGCATCCTGAAAATTAATCGGAATTTAGTGGTTTTCTTTTTGTAACTAAATTGACGTCGGCCTGTGTAATCTTTCCCCTTCACTATTGCATTTGTTGGTTCATTAACCCACCACCGTTCTTGGATGAGTGAAAGTAGTGTTTCACATTGATTTCAATTGTTTTCCATTACAAGTAATATTAACAGTTATTTTAATATGAGTGGTAAAAGTGACACTTTATTTTGCGAGTGAGAATGATAGTGACCTGGAAATGGAATCCGAAAACGTATGAGGCCGATAGATTAAGTGGCGCAAACACGAGCAAATTAAAACAACTTATACTGCATGTGTCACACTATTTTTTAGACAGCCTCACTGACTTTCATTTTATTTTCATTCAAGGATGGAACTCACGTAATCACGGATTTAAGTCCGTAGTAGGTTGTTGCGGTTAAATGAAACGTATTTTGTTTCCTTCGTTGCATAACAGATTTCTATGAACACATTGAGCATCGTTTCACTTTCAGTAACCGGTGCATACCCTGTAAAACGATTCTTAGTTGCGGCTGTCTAAAATATTTAGGGATTATAGGAACTCCGTCTAGCTTCCTATAAAATGTACTAGAAGTACAGAGAGGGCCCGCACGTTCAGTTTCCAGGGATCCTTTGTTTTTATTGCCTCTGCCTGAAACTGACAACGTCACGCTCACCCTCGACCATCCGCGATAATAATTATGTTCTCGTATTTGCAGTTTTTAATGTAATTCATCAGATTTTATCTAAACGGAAAAATACTCCCATCTGTTTTACTATCGTAAGAGAATAGTGTTTTTCTTCAGATTATCCTTGCGATTACTCCCCTCTTCTGTATTATGTATTAAACTAAAAATGACCAAATTTTTTCTTTCGTCTCAGAATGAAGTATAGCTTCTAGCCAATTGAACACAACTAACAGTAGTAAACAGAAATTTCGTTTTTGAGTACATAGGATATCTGAACTTCGATATCCTTAAAACCAAACATAAGTTACTACATGGTTGTTTAAGGGAAAAATTACTTTAGATAATTTTGATCTTTAATAACAAAATTTCATCCTAATTTTTTTACTCTACATTGTAAATCACAGTGGGTGGAACGAGGACAGAAGAACGCAAGGCGCTGGAACTAGTAGTTCTCAGCTATATCCTGTTTACATGTTGTATATCACATATTTTCATACCTTTGCAGATGAAAATGCAGACTTGTTGTCGACAGTAAACATTGCAAAACAGATAGCAGAAGTGATTCCCACTTCCGCAAGGCGAATGTAGTCAATTATTTCAGTCAAGGGCGGGAGTTTGTAAAGGTTATTTTTATCTTTATTCTGTTTTGATTGATTTAAAGCGCTGCGCTACTCAGCAAAACACAACTGATACAAAATGATGAATTAAGTATGTATTTCCTCTAAGAAGGAAAACGGGATAATCATAATACGATGAATGAAATGGTTGTGATTATTTTTTTCGAATACGAAACGTTAATAATGTCACCGACAACAGAAATCTTTGACTGAGGTAAGGAAAATTACTTCACGTGTTCTCTAGGCTAAATGAAGAAGGCTAC
>JAHLJT010000631.1:180411083-180517508 GCA_031308135.1 Acheta domesticus | reverse complement strand
TATTGAATCTTCTTTACATTTTGGAGATTTAGATCGTGGATTTTTTGCTTCTGGATGCCTCCACTCCCTAGTATACATAGATAGTAAGAATGAAGTAAACATAAATATGTGTTAATTACACCTCAGTATTTAGCAAAGTAACATACAGTTGGTGGTATGGTCGTCCAAAGTTGTACTTCAGTATTATGTTTATAATATTTATATTTTCAAATTTAAAAAATACAAAGTGCGGAGTGTTTGCACGGTTTGAGCTAATTAATTTGATAATTTTGCATTATTATGACAATTATGTGTTTACGAACATTCAACATTCATTCATAACCAGATCGCTGATGCCAGTAAATTACAATGTTGGATATAGCGAAGTTACCCCTCTGCCCCTTCAACCTCTTTGGCCCGTGCCGAGTGTGATATCTTCCACCGGACGGGCCAGGTGCCGCTACTTCCGCCAGCCGGAAGCAACAGTCAGTCAGTCTCGTGCAGTCGTGGCAAGCTGATACATGTGCCGTGTGAAAGATGGCGACGTGGCGAGTTGGTCAATGTGCTCCCTCTTATCCAAGGCCATCTAGGGAGTTTTGCTCTGTGAGACGCTAACCATATGTTTATTGATGTGTCGCAAACTTTTAAGTGCGGAGACAGTGTTTGGTTTTGCTCCTCCCTTTGAAAACGTTAAAAACGTGTAAAGTGGTTTAGCACGTGTGCGCCACTTGGCAAGGAGGCATCTCTCCTCTTGCCGCTTACAATTAACTCTCTCTCGAGACTCACATTGTGCGGATTTGTAATTTGATGTTTCCGCTCTGTGTGGCATCTTCTGGTCCAGGATAAGATGGCCTAACTATAGAGGACGACTGCGAGATTTACAGCCTGCGTATATACAACTGGCAACCTCCAGGAGTTACACAGCTTGCACAAAGTTGTAATCTTTAACCTAATTATTGTATATGTTTTCTGTGTATTTGCATTATAAGTTTAACACCTCACTTAATAAGAATGCTGATCATACAGCAGATAGTTTGTATAATCTGACCACTTTGGTACAATTAAACTAGATGAAAGGTTCCAGATTATTCATTTACATTCTGAGCTATCGAGGAATGTGAGATTAGCTGCCCCAAAACCCAACCATTTTCCTACAGTCCACTGCTGGAGCAGCAACATTCTCACATACAATAATAAAATAAATAAGAATGTAGAATATCTTATGAATTGGACTTTTCGATTTGACGCAAGTACGTTTCTTTGCACCAGAAGCTCATGTTTACCTGATACTAATTCTACTTTCAAAATGTAAAATGTGTTACTCCGTTATTAGCTAAATTATTCAACATACAAATTACGCACAATGCACATGAATTTTTTTTTAATTTGTCTTCTGGAAAAGGACAGGTCTGTTTATTTTGATTTTAGTGCAAATGTCGCACTCTTTCCTTTGCATGAAACTCGATTCACTAGTGGTTGAAGTGTCTGGAAGTGTGAGTTATAAGCTCAGCCGCGCCATGAAATACTCGAACACCCGAAACTTTCAAAAGGCCATCAAGAGACGTGTCTTGCTATCTGAAGAACCCACAACAAGTAAATATGTTCTCTTTAAAAAGACTCCTGTAGGAGACCATTTGGAAAGAATCTTCAAACTTACTGACGAATCTAGAACACAAATAGTAAGTCAACCCATGCTGGCATCCTCTGGAACTTAAGCCCTATTACAGTTGATGCACAATGTAGGAAGTAACTTGCCAGAATTAGTTCTAATAAATAAACGTCTTCAATAAAGGAGAATAAAAAGATTTTTTAAAACAATTACGCTGATCGTTTAGTAGCATGTTTCAATTTCAATACTACTAGTAATTTGCATACAGGATTACCCTTTACAAATTATATTCACAGCTCAATTATAAACAATTTCCTTACAAACTACTTCTGAAAAAATAGGTATTTATCACATGATAAAATATAACACAACAAATACAAATAATACGGTAACACAATAATAAAATATACAATAAAATAAGATGCAAAATAATTGAGACTTCGGAACATACAAATACATACAAAACAACGTATATAAAGTGAGACAACCTGCAGAATTTAGCTTTAACTATTCTTTTACAATAAATGTTCGTAATTTCAGAATTGATGAAATAACAATGTACAGGATTTTATATCATTCGGAATTTAGTTTAATGAGACAATTTGAAAAGGATAATGCCTGGTATGGTCCCCTAAGCCCTTTATTTATTGGGCACTCACATAAAATGTGTTTCAGGTTTTCATCAGTATTCATATTACATAGCGAGCAGATTGAATTTGAGGGTATTTTGTGCTACATATTTCTACAATGTATGTTTTTTTCTTTTTCACATATTAGCGTAGTAGCGACATAGCATAGCAACACGGGACATAGTAATACTATTTAATAGTAACATATAGTAGCAAGAAACTGCTGATGCATTGAACGACACATTAGTAGAACTAATAAAACAATTCTTTACATCATTTTTGATTTTGCTGGAGATTCGTTAGGTCGTATTTACAATATTGCTGGGTGGGGGATGAGGGCAATGGGAACGAAGAATCACCTCTACATAAGGACATAAAGATGGAAATGAAAGCAGATTTGGGAAGAAGAATCGCGCGCAGCCCGCAACCTGTTGTTTAATATACTAAGCTAGCTCCCACATAAAAATTTAGGCAAACCTATTGCTTTATTTTTATTATTTCATTGTTCGTTACACCGTATAATTAGAATCAATGATAGCAGAACACATTATGATTCCTTTTATGAAATATGAAAGTTACATTAGATAAAGATGTAGTATTTGTTTACTGATTTTTTCAGAGAAATAAGTAGTAGTTAGTAACTTCTCAAATTATAACTGTTGTTTGCGACACTTCGCTAGTTCTTTCGGCTACTAAGGGGCAGAAAAATTGAGCAGAAAAAATTGGAAACCATCGAATCCTATTATTACAAATTAATTGTTGAGTTTCAACAAATGTCGGCATATGAAGAGGTTTCGGAGGTATGCATTTGGAAATATTTAAAAATGAAATCCATTAAGTCGTGCTGCCACACGTGCCTTAAAGAACAATTACAGGAATACAAACAATGTTACTGTACCTCGTAAGTGAAACAGTTATTTGATACCGAGTTTCTGTGAGTCATCTCTGAGATATCAAGGAGTAGGGGAACATGCGAGGTATGAAGGCTGATTTCGAATAGATTTTCTGACATAAGATGGCAAGGAATCCTATCCGTAACTGCCAAAAACCCGCGCTAGTGGTACAAATTTACTTTAGTATGGAAAGATGTTGAAAACTTATTATTCACACATTTATTCTTTGATTTAAATAGAGTTACTTGTGATATCACTTGGATGCAATTGGAAGCTTTGTTAGAACTTGTGTTTTTGGCATTGAATCTCTTCGATTGTAAAAGAGCATCACAGCTGGTGGATCTGTCAGAAGACACTACTTAAAACGGAGAGTAGAAGGAACGTAGAAAAGAGTTACGCGTGGTTTTTCGGTCAGTGATGGTGTGCAACGTTAATTGAAAGTCTTATATGGCGATGGTATACAAGTGCTTTGCAGCGATGTGGAACATTGAATTCACATCCTGTTCTATTGCTTAATCACCAAAAATGGAATGGAATGGAAAAATATTACTTCCGACATGGAAACGTAACTCTTGCGCAGGTCATATTGAGAGACAATAGCTCTAACTTTATTAAAGAATAACAAAAATTGTAAGAAAATATAATGATATTAGAGAAACGGTAATTGGATCTTGTACAAAAACTGGTTATTTCAAGTATTAAGCAAAGCGGAGCTTGTACTGGAGATAAAAAATATAAATAAATAAGTTAAAAATTAAGTTAATAAATAATGATGTTAATAAATATCCAAGTAAATACATTATTAAATATTAAGAAAACAAATAAGTTTATCATGATGTTTATGTTAACGCTCAGTCTCAAGTCCCGAATGTTGAGTCAAAACGTTGCGGTTGCCTCTACCTGAAGCGATGGGTCAACGGATCATCCCACTTTCCAGTTCGGTCGAATTGCACGGCTGCATCTCCTAGATGGAGTGCTCGAGGATTGCGCTCCAGACCGTCTCCTGTCACAGGGCAACGCTTGACATCGCAAACCGCGCGTGCTCCTCGACTCGCATTCCACTGACTGAGACCTCATGCTGTTTTCTGAGGTTACACTGCGACAATGGCAGCAACTGGGTGACTATGGCATGATGAGCCTCTGTTGTAAGGTCTACAGGAGGAGTTCTTTCCTAAAATGTCTTTACCATTTACTTTAAAGTAGGCATTTTTCACCTCTGACAATGTTTCACTGGAAAGCGATAACTAATAGTAACAGAATGTCCGAATTCCTTTAAAACAATTGAATTTTTGAAAAATGCGAAAGTTTAAATATTTTGGCATCCCATGCTACAATTATTACATTACTGAAGATGACGTTTGGCTGTTGATTTAAATTCTGTGTAAGGTATGGGTATTTCAGTTGTATTAGTGGCATGGAGGGCAATTGCAAATCTTCATGTATCATTTCTGCTCAATAATTTTTCTATAATTGTTTGTTTGACAAGTAAGCAGGTCTGTGCAAGATGTCTGTATATAATGTAGAAAGTTCTCTCACCCCTAATATAAAACAATCGCAGACTGGGCCAAGGGTTACATGGATAAATATATAATAATTAAGATATAGATTTATATGCAGTAAAATTAAGAAAATTTAAATGGAAAAAATAAAAAAGTGCTTTCAATTCCTAAATAAGAAATTAATGTACTTTGTTTTCCTTTGTTATTAACGCATTTAATTTTACTTTTGTTGTCCTCCGTTTCTCTTATGTAATTTTTTCTTTTTAAATATTAAATGAAGTTATTTTCAACAGAAAAACATTCTTATAATTTACGGAATTGAGGAACAATGCTAAAATGCTGCAAATTCCTATGCAATATGGAATAGTATGCAAATAGGTCAAACTTCCGTAATATTGTTTACTGTTCTCGAACCTGCATTTTTTTTATTTTCTTAATTGTTTGTAATACAAATTGCCTAACGATTCTGGAGAACTGTTGAAACACAAAATTTAATTGTGCAAAAGTGGTCTGCTCGACATCATGTTTTGGAAGTTAGATGATTATATCAGGAAGATTAATCTAGTGTTTGCTGATATGACAGTCTACTTTCACGAGATCAAATTTCAAGATTCTAAACAACCAAGATAGAGAGCAGATAACTTTGTTTTGGCCTGAAGTAAAAGGTGGTCTCCTGCAAATGACGTTTTTTTATATACGTCACTTTCCTTGTGCATTCATGACATTCATTCAGTTTGAAATAATCTTGAGAGCCACTGATAACTTCTCGCCGCCCAGTCCTTGTCAAAAGTGTGTGCATCCGATCATGAAACAGTTCTCTCGTCAAAGGCAGGTATGTAATAAGCAGAAGTCCAGGCGCGGGTTTTTTTCTCCAAGAGAAGCTCTTTCGCGCACACCATTAATGTCAGTCTAATGAATGAAGAATGCAGTTCAAACACAAAAGACTGAAAATGGAAACTAGAAAGATTCAAATTTTTAAAAATAAATATGAAAATATATAAAATGCAAATATATTTTCTTTAAGTAAAAATGAGCTCAAACATCACAATTACGGTAAGATGGGCACAAGAAAATTTGTACGTTGATATTAAATACCAAGAAATGATTA
Organism: Acheta domesticus; assembly: GCA_031308135.1. NCBI lineage: Eukaryota > Metazoa > Arthropoda > Insecta > Orthoptera > Gryllidae > Acheta > Acheta domesticus. Next base: position 180,511,791 of record JAHLJT010000631.1, on the reverse strand, counting down.
GGAGAATGTTTAACATTATTCTGAAAAACAAAATGCAAATATACAAAATCCACAGCCTAGTAAGAGCAAATGAATGAAATGGGTCTAAGAAACACCAGAGTGATGTTCGGGGAGCACGAATAAACTTTTCTCTGGGAATCGTACGCAGGGAAGCGGTCATCACTGTAGGAGGCCATTGAAACCCTCTTAGTCACTGATAGGTTTCAGCTACGAAAGAGTAGAAGGAAAAGTAGTTACAACTTCAAATGATGGGAAACTACTAATGGAGAATGTCTGTACTGTATTACTGTACAACCACTAGTTGATTCTTTGAGACACGCACGTTCTAGACTCCCTTTTGTTTGTATAAATATATATTTCATAAACATTAATAATTTTTGCCTCATGAATAAGTTATTGTCAAAACAACGGAGTTTGTAAATAATTCACACTATTATGGAGTTGCTAACTAAATGCTATAAACACTACTACATTAACCAGCGAAAGTGTTTTCAAATAGCAAATTATTTATCCGCTCGGCGATCCGAAATCAGATCCTCAAAATTAACGTGCAGGCATGTATACCTCTACGCCACCCAATCACCGTATAAGTCGAACAGAGCCATACAATCGTAAATGCTTGATAGGAAAATGATTGATATGATGGTACATACGTTTTACAAACCCAGAAGAGGTGTGAAAAATTGTTAAAATTGTGAAAAAAGTTGAAAATTTGAAAGTTACGTACAGACACTTCAAATTTATTTCTCGTAATTATCAATATTGTGATTTGAAGGGCCGCAAATGGTTTTAAATAAAGTTTCTATAATTATCTATTATTTCCTGTTACTACAGTGAATTTTCTCAAATAATATTCCCCGAGCAAAACTCGAACCAGGACGAACCAGGCTTGCCAGTTAGCAACCTCCAACCACCCTGATAATACGTGACGTTTTACACATATAATAGTAATAAGTGTGTGGTGGTTTCATTCCTAGCATTAGGAAGCCGAAAATCTAGCGATTGTGAAAAAAGTGTTCTTTGGGCGCCCAAAGAAGGTATCTGGGAAGATAGTTTTTCATAACCAAAAATCTAGTCAAGACTAAAGAGAGCGATTTCAAGCGCAAAATACACAAAAAGTACTAGATTTTTTAGAAAATTACACTGACATTTTTGAAAGAGCTAATTTTGTACAATGACATTGACTAAGAGAAAATTCTCTGTCTTTAATTTTGCAGTTTTGAAATTGTTTTTTTGCAATTTTCGAATAGTTGGTGAAGTCAACGATAATGATACCTGCATCGTTTAAACGTTCTTTGCACTAACCAGCGACAAAATTTTATAAAAAAATTGGAGTCCTTTTTTTGAAAATTTTGAAAATGTCCATAGGGCTTCATGGCCAAGTACCCCTAAGTTAAAATATCGGTTTCAAATTCCAGGAGCCTCGACATAAGCGAAAGCGATAGGGTAATGTCAATTTTGAAGAAAATCGGCTGAACTTTTCTGGCGCTAGCGTAGACCACAGACGGACAGACAGACGTTTTGCCGTCAACCAAGTTTTCAGTATCAAGAAGCAAAAAAGCATGGATTTGGCTACACCACGAGTTAGAGGTATTTTTTCTATATTTAGCAATAGGTTTTATCCACTTTTTCGTTACCAGACCCCAACTATAAGTGTTTTTCTGGCGAAACTTTGTAGTTTTCCGGCGCACGATAACACAACTTTCTCTTCTTACGAAGTATTCGTAAGGTGGGAAAATAAAAATCCTGATAGAAACATGAAAGCGTATAGTAAAGATTTGCATATTCATCAGTGAATAACAAGAATAATTTCTGAATTTATATGACGTAAAACATTGCACATGATATGTTGCCCTTTTTGAAAAGTTTAATTGCGTTATATACTATTTCACACTCTTCTCTTTTTGCGCTATAATGTACCATTAGGCAGAATGCAGACGTAACACAACAAATTAGCGAAAAGCAACATATCTCCGGCAAGGTTCACAGGTTTACTCCCTGAGACTTCTTAGTTCACGAAATGGAAATTTACGGCCGAGGAAGGTCTTAATAGACTGTAATTAATTACCTTGCGAAAGCATCCAGTGACGGAAAGGATAAAAAGATGCCTCATTCTTTGCTTCTTACCCGTGGCAACAGGTACCCATAAACGAAGTGCTTCGCGTCTTTTTTCTCCCAACCTCACCAGAGATGCTTTGCGGCAATGAAAGGGCGCGGGACGGACTACTTCCATCTTGGGGCGGGGCGGAATAAATGACGTAGTGGTGGTCTCCGGGTGGGTGGGCGGGAGTAATTCAGAGTTAATTTGTTGTCTTAACGAGAGGCAGGCCGAGCGGGCGGCGCTGCGATGAAGGCAGCGCGAGCTCATTACCGGAGCAGGTGGAGTTGATATAAACGGCGCTTCCGATGCCCACAAAGCATCGCCCGGGCGCTTCGGCGCGTGATCTACAGCCGGCGGCGGTGCGACGGCGGCGGCGGCGGCGGCGGCGATGGAAGCGGAGATCGCGGCGGTGGCGGCGGTGGTGATTGTGGTGACGGTGGCAGTGGCGGTGGCGGCGGTGACAGTAGCGGTGGTGGCAGTGATGACAAGGGTTGGGGTGATTGCCGCAGTGGTGGTGGTGGTGGTGGTGGTGGTGGGTGTGAAGGTGAAGGTGAAGGTGTAGGTAGAAGCGGAGGCGAAGGTGGTGACGGAGGGGGAGTTGGAGGCGGAAGCGGAGGGGGAGGCGGAGGTGGAGGCGCAGGCGCAAGTGGAGGCGGATGTGAAGGTGGAGGCGGAGGCAGAGGTGGAGGCGGAGGATGAGGTGGAGGCGAAGGAGGAGGTGGAGTTGGAGGCGCAGGCGGCAGCGGTGGCGGCAGTGCCGATGGTGGCAGTGGCGGCGATGGTGGCAGTGGCGGCGATGGTGGCAGTGGCGGCAGCGGCGGTGGCAGCAGAGGAAGCGGTGCTGGCGGCAGTGTCGATGGTAGCATGGCGACGGTGGCGGCAGAGGCGGGGCTGGCTGCGAAGGGAGGCGCAGATGGCAAAGGAGGCACGCGGCTCCTTATGTCCTCAAGCGCCTCCGTGTGGCACGACGCTTAGTTATGAATCTCACGTCTCTCGTTTCTCAGCTCTCATGCCTCTCTGCAGCGAATCTCATACCTCTCGATTCTCAGCTTCTTTAACCCTCCGTTACACGCGCTGTGTGTGTGAACCGAGTACACGCGCGCGGACTCAAGAGTCCCCCAAACTTAATACTTTATCATCTTCCAAATTTAATAGCGTTTTTTTTACTGTATTTTGTAAAAATACTGTGTGGACTCGCAATCCACACGCGTGTAACGGACGGTTCATAGAGAAATGTAGCTTTTACGTACAATTTTAGAATTCAAAATATTATCAGCTTTCAGAGAATGGCAACATGTTGAGATCTGCAATAAATACTTGGGCCTCAGACATAGCAAATGAAGATGATGGCAGACCCATCGAAAGCTGGTCACCTTTTCAATAATAAGTTGATAAAGATGACAAAGACATCATTTTTGATTTCTACCCATATTTTTATGTCAACAGCACCTCACCAATGCATTACAACTGAGGAAATAAAGAAAATATTGATATAACTATGCTTCAGATGTCTGTCGCTTTTCCCCTTCACTTTCGTAAAATTTAATTTGTCCACTCCTTGGTTTTGAATTATTCTTTACTATGATCAATTAGGAGATAGTTTTCCACCTTTTCCGTTTTTTTGTATCATTTCAATGTTCAAACGTTCATATGTTGTTTTTTTTCATTTTTTTATCTTTTTAAAATGTGGTTTCGAAATTGAAAAGTCATAATTTAAGAATCTGTTAATCATTTCAAAATCAAAATATGACACGAGCCGCAATGATAATTCAATAAAAGGATCAACTGGCAAATTAATATATAACAAAACGTTACGGTTTCCCAACGAAAGCTATTCTAACGTGTATTAATTGAATAAAGTACGCACTCAAATAAATTCAAATGTTAATTTTTCAAATTCTTATTGTTGTTCCCATAGAAACGATAATTTAATTTAAAGAGAATTTTCAGTGATAGTAAATTTTCCGTTCCAAAGATTAAAGGATGTTGGAAGTGTGATTTGCATCCCATTACCATATATATTGTTCTTTGTTCAACGTGTATCTCCTATGTGTGTAAAGAGACGTGTCTACTGCGTAACGTACCTATTAAAATCAAATTGATATTTAAAGTTTTGTTCAATTATTTTGCAAAAAAATAAATTAATAATGACCGAAATAAATATTGTGAAGTACGTAACCACGTATCACTCAACGCTATAAACAAAAATAAACTGAAAGAAAAAAATTCAAAGTGTAAAAAATATACGTGGCTCTCTTGGTTCTTACACGAATTAAAATCAGATAATATTTTATTATCCGTGATATTAACGAAAATGTATTCCAATTTACTTTATCACGCCTTGGACTACGTACGGTAGAATTAGTTGAACTACCATCTATATTCTAAAAATTCTAAAGACACTAAAACAGATGCAGGAAACGTGCGACTTTGGGAAATGAAAAATATTTGTTATTCAACGGTTGGGAGCATCAAACAAATTACGTAATTGTCCAGTGGTGTAATATACACAACTTATATGATACGACTTATAGTCGAGAATACACAATACCTGAAAAAATGCAATAAAAAGTTCTTCGAATAAGTTGTATGCACCCGGGCTGTAATTAAGATCTCAAGTTTTCGACTCCTACACACAGTTCTAAAGCCAAGAGACTAGAAAAACCGCTATATTTACGGGTTGTTCGCGTTTTCTTCTCCATAACTCTTTAAACTTAAGTCCAGTAGAAAACTAGACGATAAAATTTCCTAGCACATTTGCATGAAAAGTCTTTCTAAACCAACTAATAAGAAAGCTTCAGTATATCAAAAACAGGCTTTTTTTTATTTCTCCAAAATGTTTATACTCATAATTACGCATAATTTAATGTTGTAATCAACTAATAATAAAAATAATTACATTATTTTATTGTGTTTAATGCTATTTCTTTTTTACATTGTCAATACAAATACTGGTTCAAAAATGTGCGACACATTATGGAAAATTTTAATGCATAACTGAATGGTGCTCAACAGCACATGCTTTCTCGCATTATTTCTAACTGCTCCGTTATATTACACAATATTACTTCCAATAATTTGTGGTAAAATAATTAACTTTAGGTACTATAACACAAATTAAATACTGTACCACGTTATTATAAAATGTATTTCTCCCTCTCAATACAAATGTAGACCCTTAAAATCATGTTTTTACTTTCTCGCCTTACGAATTCTTCGTAAGAAGAGAAAGTTATGTAATCGTGCAGCGGAAAACTGAGAATTTTCGCCAGAAAATCTCTTATAGCAGGGGTCTGGTGACAGAAAAGTGGATAAAATCTGTTGCTAAATTAAAAAAAAAATCCTCTATCTCGTGGTGTAGTCAAAATCCATGATTTGTTGCTTCTTCATACATCAAAATCGTTTGACGGCATTCCGTCCGTCTGTCCGTCTGTGGTCAACGCTAGCGCCTAAACCGTTCGGTCGATTTTCTCAAAATTGATATTCCCCGATGGTTTTGACTCGTCTCAAGGCCTCTTGAATTTGAAACCGATATCTTAGTATTTGAGGATACTTTACATGAAGCACATTTTGAGATTTTATGAATTAAAAAAAATGGCTCCAAATTTTTTGATTATATTTTGTTGTTGAGTAGTGCGAAGAACGTTGAAGGTAATGACGTAGGCATCATTTTCGTTTATAGGCCCTATTTTTCGAAAATTGCATAAAACTGTTTAAAAACGGCAAAATTGAAGATAGAGATTTTCGCCTCAGACAAAGTCGGTTGTACAAAATAAGCACTTCAAATAAGGTCATGTACCATTTTTTGGAAAAACGAATAGTTTTTGCGTAAATTGCGATTCAAATTTACAAAAAAAAATCTCAAAAACCGCTCCAAATTTTTTCTTTAAATTTTCTGCACGTGTGTAAGAAGGGAAGGTAAATGTATAAATAAACTAGTGATGCTATAGAATGGCACATACTTTCTCGCAGTAGTTATTTTCCAAATGCCGATCATCCGATAAATTATGTGGAGTAAACAGTTCACCGCTGCCTTTCTTGGTCATGTTTTTTGAAAGACAAGTTTTTCGCATGTTGACAATTACCGGCATCGTAATGATAGAACTGATACAAGTACGTTTTGACTGAAATATAAGCAGTTGCCCTGCACGGCGGTGTCGTAGCGCGGTTGGTTAATGCTCTTTCGGGTTGTGATCTACAATAAGGAAGGTACAGAGTTCGTTCCCCCGAGGGAAATTTTAATTTGATGAATGTGATGTTGCAGGAAAAAAACATTGAAGAGAGTAGATACTTTATTGAAAATCATTTGAAGTATTTCTACTCACGAATAGATTCAATACAGATAAATAGACAGGACTTGTCTGTGTTTTCCCTAACTGCGTTTTGTAAACAATTTTTCAACTCTGTTATTCGATTTCTGTAGAGTATGACATGTCAAATGACCAGTTGTCTAGTATATATCTGTATGAACCGATTTAAGTAAATTTATGAGCATTTCGGTCGGTTCTATTCTTTTATGGCTCTGTTAGACAGAGGTGGTGTTGGTGTTACGTAGTGGTATAAGTGCCGGTTCGTTGAATTTGAGTTTCGTTTGTCGGGTCTGGGTACCGAAATGGTTTGCTGGTATAGTTCACTTTTGCTGGTTTATGGAGTAGTGGAATAGCAATAAGGACCGTATAGAAGCAGAGCGAGAAAGTATGTGCGTTGGAAGCACCACTAGTTTTATCTCTCATCGTCTTGTAAACCTTGACATGGGGATATCCCTACGGATGTTTACCTAATTATTGAAGGTAAATAAACAACTGCTAATAGGAGATTTGATCGCGATGTATAATGATACCACGTGGACCCTGTGGACATAAGAAAATATCTTCCGGTGCTAAAACAGTAGTCAAATTTTTGCTCTATTGAAAATAGTTACATAATATTGAAATATTATAATTTCTGTCCTTCTAGCACATCAGATATAGTTTGAAAAAGTCCAATTCAACAAATTTAAACGAAGCGCTTCTCGCGCAGGTCTGGCGCATTTATTTCGATTCCCATAAACAATAGTCATTTCTTACCTTCCAAAGAAACAAAGATGAATAAATTTTACTGTTGCAGAATATCCAGCACATAATAGAAAAAAGCAAAATAATTTATCACAAACCTACCTTGATCACATTGCATTGAGAGTTCAATTTTTGAATGCCATAATCCGCTATTAAAGTTTTTAAACTTAAAGAAGTGTGTTAATTCTAAGTTAAATTAATTACCTTCCTTCAATCTACTTCCGTTCATTTTAAAGTAATCTACATACAATCATCATCACCGCGAACAATGGGATGAATTAGAAGATCTTTTAAACCACTGTGTTGGCATTTGTGGGAAATGACAACGCGTCAAACGAAGCGAACGAAATTCGAATTTACAATTCCGATTTTTTTTGCAATTTTTGAAAGTACTGAAATTGCGCCGAAAATGGGACCATCACCACTTTTTTAACAGTTCTTTGGTACATATGATAAAAATTTAAAGAAAAATTTTGAGCTATTTCTGAGAAAATAATTGTTTAAGATTTAAAAATTGCTTATTTGTCGCAAAATTACGCAAAAATACTTTTTTTTGAATTTGAATATTGTGTTGGTACTCAAGAATAACGGATCGGTGATAAACACAAACCAGCCTGCCAATGAGAAGTGTCTAAGGCTAGTGAGAGGCACGGTGTGTAGTTTTCGGTATTTTTTGCACACAGTCAGGCAATGTACTAAAGATTGATTGGAATATATACTTCGTAATATGAAACTCTTGTGGAACTATACAAAATAAACCCACAGTGTTTAAACTTTATGAATATTTCAACTAAAATACGTGCTAAGAAATCGTATCTCACGTGTTTGCACCTGACATGAATAAAATATTGGGAAAATGAGACATTACTTGATTTTTGACTATTTATGCATTGTACACACGGGTCAAACCTGAGATCTAGAAGGGCTAAACATGGGATGATATGTAGACGGTAAAGGAAAAATTGCACACAGCCTAAGGGACCTCTTTAGGTATTCAAAAGTGTTTAAAAGCAGAAGTTTTGGTCAATGTGAACATCCATTTCTAGTTACATTTTGTCACCAAATTACAGCTGTACTGTGTACTAAAACACTGCAAAAGCGTGGCTTGAATCGTAAGTCACAGAGGAAGATTCCTCTCCCTCTATCTCTGATCTACGCTCCATTATTTTGTACGCTTTATTGAGCATTATACACGTATCCAACATGAGTACTAAAAGTGCTACAGATAGGATAAAATACAGTGGGAGATGGAATAATTCTGAGACGGAGAGGAACGTGCTGCTTGAGTATCCACTGAAGCAAACGGAACAGCGCGTCAACGAGAGTTGAGAGTAGAGCGGTGTGAAAACTATTGCAGCACTGGAACTGTTTACTGATGTCATCCGGTTAGGGCATTACAGTACCGGCAGCGTGTAAGCGACTCTGACAATTCTCTCGCCTCGTGCTGTGGTACGTCATATGACCTCCTCAGAAGAAATCAGTTTGCGAGGATTTGTTTACTTTCTCACAGCCTGGGTTCAGCGTTTCCGCTCATCTGACTCTCACGAAGTCGCGGTGGCCATGAGGTTCGACTTTGTCGAAAGTTATGAACATAATAACAAGACGTGTCATAGCGTGTCAAAAGTGTTAATGTTTTGAGATTTCATTTACCTGTTATGTAGGTGGTGACATGTGGGTAGTAGAGTATGGCAACAACGCATTCAACTGTCAGAGTTGCGTATACGCTGCCGGTACTGCAGCGAGCTCCACGCTCCAAGACAATCAACTGTCAACGATATCGAACGCATGGCGACAACACGAACGTCAGAGGGGAAGACAGATTGTGGGGATCGAGTAAAGCGCTATGTCATTGGAAATTGTACTGAAAACGCTGTGAAAGTGTTTTTCAACGCAGTTCATCTATAGATTTTTGTAGTGTGTGAGATACAGCAGTATACTACACAATTGCAATGAATACCATGTGAAATCCATTGAACGTTTGCCCCTAAGAAGTCTGCGCAGCAATATTTATTTTAGTTCATATTAAATATCATCATTCGATCTTTTCACCAGCTGTTATTTCGGAAGGATAACATCTGTTGCGTCTGCAGCACTGATTCGGATGGTTCTTGGAGTTTGAATTTCGAGTGTAGCGGATTTACGTCATCAGATCCAGAACTGGATAAAATCCAACCGATGTTTGGAAGAGAATTCTAACCGCAGGCCGCTCCGAGAGAGTTTCTTTTTACTCTCGGTAGTTCACCGCAGTTTCTCCCAACAAAGACAAAAGCTGCATTAGTCCTCTAACAAACGGTCCATGGATCATGCAAAATCTTTACTCTCTGTTACTTGTCTCCCTTTGTAGACCCATTCAAACCCTCTTCTCTCATTATACACACTTTTACTTACATACATTACACTTTCATGCCGAGAGACCAGTCGGCAATTTACAGTTATTTTCGTCCTAGGCGGTACCCCGTTGAAGGAGATACCAAGAGGAAAATTTAACCAAACCGACGTACAGGTTGGCGCCGGACACTTACGTCTCAGCAGGGATGAACACCACCATCTTCCAGAATATAACATGCACATGTTTGGAATTAATAGTCTTAATGTTTGATGCGACACAAATCAATATTCACTCACTGACTCTCTCGATATTCCTTCGTTCTACTAGATTCTCTAGATACAGAGAGCAGCGCAACCGCCGCCGTTTAATATCCTCTCTCGCGGTAGCCCTGCCAGACAGAAATTAGTAGCTGCAGGAACATTTTAACCATTAATGACGTTTTGGAGATTTTCAAGAATATTAATATTGATTTTGGATAGATTCATGGTTTTTAACACAGAGAATATCCCACAGTTACCATTATCCTGACAGCTGGATGTAAAATGACTGAATTGGTGGAACAATGGAATTCACTTCTTTCTGTATCGAAGGACTCTACGTTAAACTTCTAAACGGCTCCATCCGAAGAGAATCCACCAAACACACAGTTCTCACTCCGCTGCGCGCCTTCAACCGTAACAGGGCGCCGCAGGCACCGAGTTCCCGCTCACCGCGCCCGAGAGGGCGTCAACATCGCGCCGGCCGGCGGCGGAGCGGCACCGCCACGCGGCACGTCAGCGCGCCCAGCGGCGGCCGCGAGAGCGCGCGCGGTATCGACAAGTGAATGTCGCTCGTGTTCCACCGCCGCCGGCCCAACTCACGCTTCGGCGCCTGCCATCGGCAGCGCCCATCCCGCACGCCTCTTCTGCTCGCACCTCGGCCGCGTCCGCCCCCGCGCCCGCCCCCGCGCCCGCCCCCGCGCCTGCCCCCGCGCCTGCCCCCGTGCCCACACCCGCGCCCGCGCCCGCCAACCCGCCCGTGTCCGCCCCCGCGCCCGTCCCCACGCCCACGGTCGCTCCGTGCCTGCCTCTGCACCTGCCCCTGCCACCCCTCTGAACGCGCGCTTCGACGTCGAATTTAGGAGCACGCCATTCGCTTTCAAAAGAGGCTTGTTTGCTTTTTGGTTTCGTTTGGTTTGGTGGCTTTGTTTGCTTGCTTGGTTGGATGAACATTGTTGGGGAAAATATTACTGTCAAAATACTTGTGAGAGTAGAATACCTTACTAATATGTTAATTAAATACTGTTTCGAACACAGAAGAGAACGTTTGGTAATACAACTCCTTAAAGAAGCGTTCTAAATGCAATATACACAAGTAGCGAAAATATTTGATAGTGTTATTAACCCTTAAGTAGGCGCGCGAGCAATAGTCACGTAAGTGGGCGCGCGGCGTACAGAGTACGCCATTTCATTTGCTTGATATAAATGAACTAAAATGTTAGTAAATCATTTAAAATAACGTAATTATTGCAGAAAAATAGTTTATTAGAACTTTTTCACATCTACACAAAACATTTAAACAAAGTAAACAAAAATGCTGCGAAAATAGTTGATAAATTCACATAATTGTCTTTTCATTCATCACTTTCTATATCATGTTGGTTACATAATTCACAACAATATGTAATTTCAACAATGTGATTTCTACAGGTAAATTGTTTGCAAGTTGAACACTGTATTGTTGTGTAATTATTTTTGGCGCGCCCACACATAGAGCAACGACCTTTTTTTTGCTTAATTAAAATGTTTTCATTTGAAGATGAATCAGTCTTAGGGCCAACATGTTGCCTTATAATATTTTTCAGGTTAACTGGAAGTGACTTGATTAATGCTCTTTCGTGCAAAAGTGGTTTGCAAAGGCTTAATGACAAGTTTTTCAAAAATATTCTTCGACTACACTCTAAATTTAGAATAGCGCGGCAAAGAATGTATGAGTTTATTCCAGCTACATTTAGAATGGAAAGAAACACAGCAAGAGGCCATCTTCTTGTTCTTCGGCTAACAGAATAAGCTGCACACATTTGGTCTACTGTATCAACTCCTCCTTTTGTAGAATTATAGTCCAGAATAATTTCCGGTTTGGAAGTTTCTGGATCAACTGTCCCTTGATCATGCATGGTTGAAAGAACTATTACACATTTATTACGCTTTGGAACGTAAGAAACAATACTCACATCATTCTGATAACCAAAAAGACTGGTACCAACTGTTCTATCTTTGGAAGGGAGAAATTCCTTTGGTATTTCCTTCTTGTTGGCTTTCATTGTTCCAAGCAAAGTAATATTGTCCTTCAAAAGCGACTTCGCAAGTGGATAACTTGTATACCAATTATCACAAGTTACGTTCCTACAAGATCCCTTCAGGTGATGCAGTAGTCTGTGAACTATTTCAAATGGTGTATTCTCAGTATAATACGGCCCTTCCGGTTGCTTTCCACAATACAACTCTAAATTCACTGTATAAAATGTTTTAGAATCCACTAAAGCATATACTTTCAGCCCATATTTTGCAGGTTTTTGCGGCATGAACTGAATAAATGAACACCGCCCCCTAAAAGGTTCGAGTTTCTCGTCTATTGTGAGAAACTCACCAGGTGAATAGGAACTTTTACAGTTGTCTACAAACTTTTCTAAAACTGATCTAATTGGGGCCAATTTATCTGTTTTTCTGCGAATTGTTCTGGTGCTTTTGTCATCAAATCTCACAGCTAACAATAGAAATAAAAATCTTTTCTGGCTCATAACGGCACGACAAATTTCTATCCCAGTCCCGTCATTTGCCCAAATTTCTGAAAGATTTGTTCTATTCATTTTTTTGAATCCTAATAAGAAGAGGAGTCCAATAAAAGCCATTAATTCACTTCGATATGTGTCTTTAGCGTCTCTTTCTCTGGAATAAGTGCCAGAAAGTCTCTTTTCCATGATGTGCTTATTCGTGAACAAAACTATTTCATCCAAAATGTCTACATCAATGAAAGAGATGAATGCAGATGGTTCGTCTTCCACGTTATTAGCCACTTTTGTTTTCACGTTGGGAAGAATTTTCTTCAAAATATTCTTTTGTGGCGTTCTAGAAAATTTGCTTTTCAAGGGTGTCTTTTTCCATTTTATAATTTCTTGAATTTGTTTCTTGCCGCATGATTTATTGTGTTTAAAAATTATTTTAGAAAAATATTCACTATTTTCAGATAATTCATCGCTGTCACTATTGCTATCACTATTGTATTGTGATGTGTATATGTCTTCTTCAGATTCACTGTCGTGATCGGACATTTGAATATTTTCCGATTCACTATCAGACGAGTCATCGTCGACCTGTTCTTCCTCAGAAAGATCTTGAAGAACACGAAATATATCCGCTTCATTCAGTTTTTCACAAGACCTAGGTGAAATTACACAATGTTACTTGATGTTTGGACGAATTCCAAATGTGATTTCATCCCAAAGATAGTTTTTAATCTAGAAATGCGCTACTAACGCTACGCGAACATTATATTGCAAACAAGAAAGATACGAAAAAATACTTACATATCTGGGCGCGCGGCGTACGGAGTACGCCACGAAGCACGCGAAAAGGAAAACACGTGGCTCACAGCTTACCAGGCACAAAGAAAGAAACGTACTGATTCACAGGAGGCAGAGAAGGGACTGGTGGTAGGGTATTAGGTGTCGGCGCATCCGGCTTATCGGAGTTCCAGGAAAGAGAGGCTCAGAAATGTAGCGTGGCGTACTCAGTACGCCGCGCGCCCACTTAAGGGTTAAGTATGAATTGTTCATTAAATTATGGATCAACAAACATTTTCAACATCAGTGTCATTTTTCACAGCAATTCATTAACATATATTTTCTTAATATTTACTAATTGAAGAGGCTATGTTACCGCAGGCATTATAAAAGGAGTGAATTTTCTGTTTCCACCATTTTTTTCAATTCTTCTAAGTCAGAGTTTGATATTCCCTTTTGATAATAAAAATTTCAACCTGACTTTGAAACTTCCTATCCACTTTTATCTGGAAGGAGTATAATAATTGTAGAATTGTTTTTCTCCAAACTAATATATTGGAGGTGAATATGTTCTTCAGTCCTCTGTTCTCGCCTTTTCGTCTTATCTTCGAACACCCAGTGTTTCAAGAGATCGGGAAACTTGCCACTATTGTATATATGCACATGTATACGTACCTATTTTTTGAGTTCAGAACCTCACTACAAATTTGAAAAGAAAATCCATAACATGATCCCATGGCAACTGCTGTAGATTTGTGACGTTTCTCAACATCTATAAATTCAAGTTATGTGAATCTTAAGCACGTAAGACTACTGAGTACTCTTTTCCCAATATATTCAGTCAATCAATTTGCTTCATTTTACGTGGCAAGACTCAGGCGATTAGGCCTGACAACGCAAATTTTGCTTCATTTCTCCCTCATCTAGCAAAGGAAAAAAGTATTATTTGGGTTACAAAACAGGGGATTTGAATTTTGCTCAGAGGCTTTACCCTTGCACCGATTTTGTTTTATGACAGAAATATTGCTAATAGCTTCCAACCTTTTAGCGAACATTTTACATTTTCATTCAGACGGCCCACGCGTTTATTGAACTTCTAATAAGTACATTTGTATTAAAATGCGAATTATAATTTGATATTATTAATTTACTAATGTGAGGAGGTTTCATTCATTGTTAGTAAAAGTGTTTTAAATAATTCATATTTTGGAGATATTTTAAATTATGAAAGCGAGATTAAAGACTGAAGTAGTCTGATACTTTCTCTTTAGGGACTGAGACCGAATTTCAAACAGCAAATAGGCAATATCAACAGAATCGTATTCGACCACGTTCCCTACATTGCGTACCATCAATTACTGCAGCGCGTGGTTTCAAATTGAGACCGCAAGTACCAGCGAAGCAAAGAGAACCGTTTAATTCTAGGTGATGGGAATCATTTAAATGGATCACTAAAAGTGCTCACATCAAAAGTAGAAAGGCGTGCTTTGGTGATTCTAAAAGGACGTACTTCACAGGGAAAATTATCATCGTCCCCAGATTGCGATAGACTTTATGAGTATGTCGTTAAATGTGATATTACTGGCGCATCGATTTCACAAGCGCCGCCTTTAAACGGCAGAGAACCACATAAGGTTTGTGGCTCTGCAATGGTTCACTGTCTTTCCGGCTTTTATCTGCAGACTTATAATCCGCAGATACACTCTCTTCAATGAGGCAAAATTATTATTACTCTTTAAAAAATACTTGTTTATTAAATCCCGTGCAAAGATGTCATTCTTCCGCAAACTCTCGTAAAAAAGAACAATTTTATATTAAGTATCTAATAGAGAAGTAATTAAAGTATATAACAAAGAACATAGTAATAATTGATTGCATTGGTTACAATTGTAACATAGTTTAACAAAATTACTACATAGAGTAATTACTACATAATGTGATTTAATTATAATTTTTCCGCAATTGCTGTATAATCGATATTAACGTTGAAAAATAAAACTATTTTATGATTTTTTTGTAAAATATTAATAAAATTATATCTTTATGAGAATCACGTAAGGTGAGTGTATGTTCGTCAAAAGTCCACATTTAATTTTGAAATATATTAACATAGTACTGCAACAGATTTGCTGAACTACTACAAAATATTTGCATTTCCACAATAGAAGCTAACTACCGTTTCTGGATGTGATAAATAAATTACAAAATGTTTTATCGGTTTAGAGCACAAGCTTTTCTGTTTGAATCACAAAAAGATAATATTTTATTTGTTCTCTACTCCCATCGCCCAGGGCTCAAGAGATCTCCAATGTATACAATAAAAATATACAACAAACGTTCTTCCGTCCCAGTGGCGCCTCACTCTCTGTGATGCGGTCTATCAAACGACAGGGTGCGTTGATTCCATTTCCGGGAAACGTTTGTTCATCTGCAATCCTCGTAAACAAAGCATCGATTCAATCAACAGGCGCCTCAGTGTAAACAGCGGCCAAAGCAGGGATCTACTCTCCGTCGGCACAGATCGTTTCGCCGCTGTTGCGGCAGGGCTTTCGCCCGGCGCGTCGCGTTTGTCTCCGGCCCACTTCCTCTCCCCGCTGCCAGTCTGCGCTCGAATCCCGAAAGCGGTCCGTAACGAAGTGCTTTGGCAACCCTGCAAGCAGCCCGCGTAGCTTCTACGCTCTGCGGGCTGCAGGCTGTGCCCCTGGCGTCTGCAAACGAGAGCCGGACACGATGTGATTGAATGATTGACGTTTCCGGGCACATCCATCAGGACTAATGTTATCAGGTAATAAGGTCTCATTAGCGCAGTGAATCCGCTGGATGGGAACATGCGATGCCGACCTACACGTTGACTTGCAGGTGATTTCCCCATCCAATTATCTCCCCTAATTGGGATACCACTCCAGTCGGGACAACCCCTAAGCAACCTGACTGGTTTCTTGTATTGTGACAGAGGAATGCATTAAAGTAGAAGTGAATGTAATTTAGGGGAGAGTATAGGACAAGGAAAAGGAAAGATAGATCATGCGTGGCCCGAAGATCGTTTGTTATAGTACTACTTCGGTATTTGTCTGGTCTGATCAAAGAAACCACGAGAAACGTGTCTATCAGAGCAGGCGGCCACCAGAATTCTTCTTGAACGACACCTCTCGTATCAAGAATAGTAGACCGAAAAAGATCTAACCGTGAGTGTCGAAAGGGCAAAGGGACCTTCGATGGTTACCCGATTACAGGTAAAAGGCTTGTTCTTTCTTATGGTTGAAAGTGCATGGAGTAAAAATCCTATTCAAGACGCGATATTCAATACACGGAAAATTAAATAATTGAGGCGGCGTAGTGCATGTGTATCAAACTTCAATTCTTTAAACTTCACTCATGCAATTTTACGTTGATGAGTCTCATCATGTGCACATAAATTTAGAATGAACTGTTCGCCGGAATCAATTGATAATGTCTTTAATATATCATCCAATTCATAATCATTAATTTAAGGTGTATTATTTTGAGGAGTATTACTCAAATACACCTCATCTCACCATTTCATTTACCGTAGCCATTAGCATAATACACTTAAGGTCCCTATAAATAAATCGACACGATAAAAGTAGACATGAGTCAAATCAAGTGATACATACATACGAGTACTTGCATACATACATATAATGGATTTACTGAAAGGATATTAAAAGCCACAAACGATTTACTGTACTTGCCTAAACATTGAAAAACGAAAGCATTTTAACATAGAAACGTGAACTAGTTGATAAAATAATGCCAATTCTCGAATACAGTATATTAACCTACCGGTAGCACACAGGCTGCCTGCGTGTTTTTATTGTTCTAAAATGGAGTACGGCCATTTGACATGTCAGAGGGGTTCAGTTTACTTATTCAGATTGTTCGTTTAAAACAAGTTTTGATCACTGTAAGCAAAATCAAAGCTATAAGATGTAAAAATTTTTTTTTATTTTTCCTATTTCTTGTAATCTTATTTTTGGTTTCCTTTGTTGAAGGGCTGAAACAGACGAAGAAATCAGGCATGTTCTTGAGTTACTGGAAACAGTTTCATAAAATCCATTTGATGCTTTTCTTAAATTTAAGGGAAGTAACTGTTTCATTTTATTAATTTTTCTATTTAATAAACATTTTTTTAGATATTTTTTTTCTTGGTTATATTTTGTTTTATGGTTTTTTTTGAACCTGTGTTTTTTATTATTCTATACCTAAAATAGGCATATTTCTGTGATTTATAAAATGTATTAACATTCAAAATGTTATGAATAGTTGTGAGATTTTATTCTTTCTTCGTAACTAAATGATAAAAGTTTTGAGAATGGAAAATACTGTTTTCTCGAGGCAGCATACAGTGTACCTACGCGCCCGCTTATGTGAGTAAAATAGGTGCGCCCACCGGAAGGTTAATGAAATATAAAGGGACAGAAAACGTAAGTAGATATAAACGTAAGTAGATATATACCTTCGATCAGAATACAGAAGTAGGTATAAATATAATTCTTATTTTCGAGTTAAATGTTGTATTCCACGTGCCAATCAGGCTACGCTCGTAGGGAGCGAGGAGCGGGTGCGACTGTTTCCTTCCAGCTGCTGCCCAACGCGGGAAAGCATCGCCGCGCCAGATCGAGCGTTGCCGACGCCCTCCCCCTCCCTTCCCCATCCCTCCCCAGCAGGTCTGGCCCACTCGCACGCTGCGTGTCTGCGTCCAGATTTCCTCTGCGGATAAAGCCCTGAGGGCGCGGAGAAAGATTGGATCCGGGGCGCGCGGGCTAACTTACACGTTCTGCATCGAAATTGACCGCTCTCGATTGCGACCGCTTGAGAGGTCACACACGACGGGAGGGCTATGCGAAGAGGAAAGAAAGCGAGATAGATGCTGAATGCGAGTGCGTGAAGTATGGGCGATGAGAAGAATGAGGATGTGTTGCGTGCGCAACGGAAGAAAGAAGAAGTGAGCGAGAAAATTGCGAATACAATTAGAAGGCGAAGAGATAAATTGAGTAAAAATGAAAATATGATAAAAATATATATCAAATCAAACGATGAATCTGGTATTTCATTTATATAGTATCACTCGCCTTATCTTCGCTGTTTGATGAAGGAAGTGTACTACTTTGCAGTACGTTTACGCCATAGACGTTGTAGCTTAAACAACGGGAAGCAAGTTAGAACTGCAAAGTAAACAAAACGCGTGATCCACAACAATCAATATGGCTGACGCCTAGCATGTTGAGAACGAGTCATAGAGATAGTTTTCGTACATTCAGAAGAAAAAGAATTGTGCACCACTCACATAAAAGCGTTATTTCAAAATGCCGGACTCTTTCCATAACATCGCTTCATCCGTCAACATTTTGATTTGTACTCCAAAGATTAGTATGTGAACTATATAAATAATGTGAACTACGTAATATAACTGTTTCAAATATACAATCTAATGTTTATTTTCCTTATTGAATAATTTTCTAAGTTGTTATCGACATTTTATATTTTTATATCTAACAGGAGAAAGATCACTAAAATGTATTATTTAAAGAAAATAAATAGGCTTGTAATAAATAAACTAGGGCTTGTTTCTAAGAGCAGACTTTGCAAATACAGATATTAAAAAATGTTATTGGATTTTGTAAATTAAATTATTTCTTTCGGATGCAAGGTGAAATCTTATCTTGAAAGCAAATTAGTACTTATAATTTATGACTTTCGCAGATTATCAAAGATGTGAACATTTATCTCTGCTGTATTCTGATCGATTTGTTCCTTACCACAATGTATTTTACTCCACCTACTGTATTAGGCAAATTCTTCATTTTGCTGGAGGGCCTAAATCGAAAAGAGAAACAACAACCATTATGTAATAACATGATTTTGCTTTTGTCCCAGGTTTTGTGCATACATAAAGGAATGTATATCAACATTTACATTGGCATGTAATCGCGTTCATGCGCTTTTCCACGGCCGAATATGAAAAGCAACAAAGCGGAAGCCGCTTATTAAACGCCTGTTTGATCGTAAAATCGAACCGTTTGACATTGCTGCAGTGAGGCTGAAAATAGAACACGGTGCCGTTTATTTAGACGGAGTAGGCATTGCTAAACAGAAAGGGTATTTAATAATTTGATAAATGGTATTTAATAAAGTTATGATATGAAAATATATGCAATACAGTAACATTTCATTGAGTGTATTGACAGTACATGTATCAATAACGAAGGTTCTTGTGTCACAAGCTTTGCATATCATAATAAGAACAAAGATCACAAAGAAATAATAGCTTCAGTGCTATTATAGGATGCTACTATAACAGGAAGAGAATAATCGCTATATACATTTATTAAAAGTTTGAATATTTGCTTGATCAGTTTAACTATATCTTGGTTCTTGATGTATTTTAAATAAATGTGTAGTGTTCTAAATTCCGATTTCAAAAAAAACGATTCCTATCAATAAAGAAACAAATATGAAGTAGATGGGGTCACATAATTTAAATATTTACCCCAAATCTTTCTTGTTATAATATAGTAAATGGGATAGTTTGCATTTATTTATTTCAACTATGATAGGTTAATATGAGTCAAACAACATTAATCCTCCAATAACCAAGCGTGATGCCAGTACAACCAACCTGTTGCTTCTTTAAAAATATATTTTTATCTCATACTTCGGTTTTGTGTCTCACATTCCTCGTTCGCCAATATATGTAAATTGAAAACATATTTGAACCATAATTCTGCTTTAATTTAAACATTATTGTCGTGGGATATAGCTACATTCTTTTCGGTTGTATGTAGATATTCCACGTCGTACATTTTTGTTTCCCGGCTTGCGAATTCATTGTTGTCGTCGTACTAACAGTAAGGAACCAAGTCAACTTGTATAGATGGCAAGGCAAGGCAGGCAGAGCAGACAAATTGGAGTACCCAAGGCAAGAAGCAAGAGCAATATATTAGATTTTAATGACTACGTCAGTCAATACTGTAATATACAAAATATTACAAGAAAACAAACACCGCGCTTTACTCTGGACGGTGCGAAGCGGTTACTAGGTGACGGATGGTTGTTGACAGGCATCGTTGTGGGAGCTACGCGAAGGTGGTCTGATTAATTTAAGTGGGACATGGCCGTGTTATGTGTAATAGGGAGCATAGAATTTGGAACATTAGTCGAACAATTCTTGTGAGGAATTAAATTCAAACATCAAGAGAGAAGCAGATGACTTCGGCGATGACCGGCGCGAAGAGGAATTTTAGGCGCGGAAGCCAAGGGTGATATGAATTGCGTGGCCTCATTTAACAACGCCTAGATAATTCGGTACCGTTATTAACTAAGTGCTGGCGATTGCATGTAATCAATCACATTGATACTGTTAAACAAAATTCAAGTCATTTCAATAAATGAAATTATTATGCCAAATTTTACGCAATTCTTTGAATAGTAGAAATAACTTCAGACTTTAGGCTTCTCTGTACAGAGGACAACCTGGTGACAACCAGCCTGCAGGTAAGCGTGGTGGCATCGTATCGAACCCAAACCTGAGCTAACAAAATTAAAGTAAAATAATTCATTATTTTATCACAATACCATCAGGCATTAGTTTAATATAACATTGTCTACATCTATCTGAAAGGAGATTTGATCATTTTTATACGTTTCACCAAATTATTATTTCTTTGCTGTCTATGACAGAGTCTACGTGTGTCATACGATGGGAGAAAGAGTACAAAATCAATGTGAAAACATGAAATTATTTTAGAGCACGGTGATGGCACGTAAGAAACTATTCGACAAAATTCCTGATAGAAGGTAAACAGAGAATTGACCCTAATAAAGTGATATCAAATTGTAAATTTCATTTATAACTAAGAAAATATTTGAAATTATTTGTACTTAATGGTTAAATTTTATGAAATTATAGGGATGTTCATACGTATCACACATCATACGAAAGAAATTGAAAGAAAAATGTCTTTTTCTGCCATGCACCTGCCCGGAAAGCTGCACAAGTGTATTCACGTTATCATTATGTCATGCAATATACAAAGTTTATTTTCGAATTTTGGCCGTGTTTATAATGTGCGGTGGACAGCGGTAATAGCTTGCTACAGGAAGGGCTTCACCCGGCGGTGTCGCTTATCACGTCGCATCAGCATTGATGGAAAATCAATGCGAAGATTGCATCGCTCAGCAGAACAGTGGATGGAAGGGGTTGGGGAACGGTCTGTGGAAAAGGGGAAGTTGGGAGGGGGAGAGGGTGACAACCGCGAGAGCCTACACGATGAAGAGGACGAAAAATGAAATGAAACAATAATGAAAGATCGAAAGAACAATGGGTTAGGTGAACACACACCCAACATTTTGGTGTTACTGGCTTAGTGTGGGGCAGGAAAACAGAGAGAAAGAAAGACGCGGTTTGGGTAGGAAGGAACAGAAGTTGTCATAGGTCTGGAAAGAGGATATACAAATTTGGAAGGAAAAAAAGTCAGATGAGAACAAAAAGAGTTGGCATGAGGAAGAAGTAGAAGAATAGAAAAGGAAACCCCAGCAAATGCAATGAAGCTTAGGGGAGAAATACGTAAATACGTACATATGAAACAGTAATACGTTGGAAAGCGCAGGAACAGAGCAGTTTCAGCGCAGGTTCAGAGACAGTTAAGATACTTAAATTGGAACAAGAAGACAGAGCACAGCTTTCGAAACGGTCAGAGTACTTTTATGGACTCAGGAGAGGTAAATGGATAAAGTATAGTTGTAAAAGCAGGTATAGTAGTGAACATCAAAGATGTTTGCCTAGACACATCAGGGTAAACCAAAAAGAAATAGTGTTGGAGACGCTCAATAGCTTGGAGATCCGATGTAAATACGAACATCGAAGAGCAAAATAGGCGTAAACATACAAGCACCATACACAGGCACTGAGTACAGGAGTCACGAAACGTAAGGGAGTTTGGCTCCCTCAGAAAGTGACAGCACGCGTCGCAGTGTGGCTCCGGCAGTGGCGGGGGAGGTCTACCTCCGAAATCTGCGGCCGCGCCGCGCCGCCTGCTGACGCACCTCGTGTGCGACGTGACAAATGGCGGGCGGTTGTTGAGGCGGCGGGAACAACGGAGACGAAAAGATGCCGCGAGAGATAGGGAAAGGCCGCCGCCCCCCAGTGACGTTGACAGCAGGGAAGTGAAGTAGAAGCAATCTCTTAGAAAAACAGGAGATGACGATAAAAAGTCCCGCGTGTCACTCACAGGCAGAATATTTTATCACAATGGGTCTGGGGCAAAGGCGTGAAAAGCGCAGCAGCGAAAAAAGTGCATTTTTGAAACAAATTCAGCGATTTCGTGTCGAAAACATGAGCTTTTCTCTGACACGTATTTCTGAAAGTCAAATATGAAAGAAAATATAGCTTCAACAATAAGAAAAACCTTCTAACACTCTTGAAAAGAAAATATTTGGGATTCGAAAATGTAAAATTCTATATTGTGGACATACAACGAAATGGTATTAAATACAAAATCATATTACATACTAAATATTTTTTATTTAACACTGAAGCCTTCAGAAAGAGCGGTTTTCAATATACTGCCTGCAGATATGCAGTTTTCATCTGCTGGTCTCTAGTTTCATGATTGTGGACTTAAGGCTTTGTAAGTCCACGATATATTTCATTATCAAGGGCGGTAGACTGTCAATAACGCTGGCCGACATTTTTCAACTTTTGAAAAGTTACAAAAACAAAACTCACTGATTCTGAATAATTTTGGGTCGCTGAATACGAATATGATAGCCGTTTTACTGGATTAGCTCGTATTTTTGTGTAACGCTTACTTGCCAAATTTACCATAATAGGCATAATGAGCTATCTTGAAAGTACTGGATAGTGAGTTTTTTGACAGCAAAAAGGGAATCAATTGCGTTTTGGCACTTGTGTCAAAGACAATCAATTTTTAAAATATATAAATTGATTTATTAAATCTAAACAATTAAAAAACTATATATTCAGTTAGTTTACTAGCACTATACTTTAGCATTTACATACTCAGAATAGTTTATAAGGTATAATGTTCACAGATGTATACAGACCACTTAGTTTTTGAAAACATTGTCTAAGATACTTACATCCTTCAACTTCTTTGTCTATTCCTTTAAGAAATTCATGAGGTCCAACTTAATGTGCAGAGTTGGAAGCAGTACCTTGTCTGGATCGATCAGAGGCTTATACTTGACATTGTTGGTACCGGGCTTAAATTACTCTCTAGAGGCCACTCCTTTTGTGAAAATTTTTTTCTGTAGCTTTTGAGTCCCAAAGACACAAAAAACAAAAGTGCTTTGTAAATCCACCTTCCAGATATTGGTCTGGTCCAGACATTGGACATTATAATATTGCAAATACTTTTACAAGTCCACAAATTTGACAACCATGATTTTTGTATTTGATACGATTTAAAAGGAGTGCGAGATCCTCATAAGTATCATTCATTGGAACAGAGTGTGGCACAGGCAGCTTATTTCCATTATGAAGCAAAACTGCTTTCAGACTGTACTTAGATGAATCTATGAAAACTAATCTGATGGATTGATTACATTAGATTCCTAACTCATTCATCAGGCCAATGATGTCCGTACATACGCAAAGGGAATCGTCCATTCTGTAATATTCTGAAAAAGGCTCGTTCCTTTTCCTGTGCTGAGTGTTAAGTAGTTCCGGGAGCCAGTAAATTCCATTCTTTGAGTCTAGCACCCAAGAATTAAGCTTTCTCTTTCGAAAATTGTATGTCTCTTACTAAATCGTTCAATTCATGTTGAAGGATGAAATAAGTCTCCTCTTTTAAGTGGAAGGAACTATCTCTCAGATCTTCATCTGCAGATATTGAGTAAGTGCCCTCATCGGTTCCTCTAGGTATTGCAATATCGATAGTTTCCCAATCGTTCGGAGGAGTAGGTGCAGGTAAATTTTCTCCATGAGGCACTGGTCTGATCGAGAATCGCAAGATTGAATACTCGATGGCACACTGTTTCTTCTTGTTACTTCCAGCTGTATTCGTCATGCAGAAACAAAACGCCACAGTGATTCCGGGGTTCTCTCCGTATCATCGGAACAGCAAAAGGCATCCTTTTCTTGGATCCTTTAAGTCAGGTCTTCAGCCCAGCTTTTATCCTGATCCTCAATCTTACAGTCAAAAGAAAAATAATATAATTCCCTGACAACATCATTCATCGATTTGAGACTTAACCATAACAAGCCACAGATGTAACAAAATTAGTCCGGTGAGTTTTTACAACCTCTTCGGGAAGAACTTGACATTTTGCGCAGGAAAGCGAAACTTAGAACCACAGAAACAACATGAAATCACTTTATGATAACAGTAAAACATTTCCGAAAATACGGGCCAATAACTGAAGTTACTGAGTAAAACTTCGTAAGTCGATTCCCATGACAAACATTTTCATACTTCAGAGATTACTTACTGCAATACATACTCGTAAGAGTAAGACTGATCCACGACACAACGGCACTTCCTACTTCATATATTTTGCTCGCCCGCGTCATCTTGCCGCCCAGTGGTGCCACATACACGAGGCGGCTACATTCAGTGTGTAAAAAAAAAAAACACCGAAAAACAAACAATAGAAGGGGAAGGAACACAAGTGTCAAGGTTTTCAATCATCGCGATTTATCTCCCTCCGTTTCATATATATAACAAGAATTTCCCGAATTTTACTAACTGAGTGAAATACTATTTATTTCTCATTCTAGGAACATTGTGGAAATGGTTGTTTTGATGACAAGTGAAGCCAAAATGGTAAAAACTGGCAACTACGCGTTACACAAAAATACGAGCTAATCTAGAAAAACGGCTGTCAATTTCGAATGCAGCATCCTGAAATTAATCGGAATTAGTGGTTTTCCTTTTTGTAACTAAATTGACGTCGGCCTGTGTAATCTTTCCCCTTCACTATTGCATTGTTGGTCATTAACCCACCACCGTTCTTGGACGAGTGAAAGTAGTGTTCACCATTGATTTCAATTGTTTCCATTACAAGTAATATTAACAGTTATTTTAATATGAGTGGTAAAAGTGACACTTTATTTTGCGAGTGAGAATGATAGTGACCTGGAAATGGAATCCGAAAACGTATGAGGCCGATAGATTAAGTGGCGCAAACACGAGCAAATTAAAACAACTTATACTGCATGTGTCACACTATTTTTTAGACAGCCTCACTGACTTTCATTTTATTTTCATTCAAGGATGGAACTCACGTAATCACGGATTTAAGTCCGTAGTAGGTGTTGCGGTTAAATGAACGTATTTTGTTTCCTTCGTTGCATAACAGATTTCTATGAACACATGAGCATCGTTTCACTTTCAGTACCCGGTGCATACCCTGTAAAACGATTTTTAGTTGCGGCTGTCTAAAATATTTAGGGATTATAGGAACTCCGTCTAGCTTCCTATAAATGTACTAGAAGTACAGAGAGGGCCTGCACGTTCAGTTTCCAGGGATTCTTTGTTTTTATTGCCTCTGCCTGAAACTGAACGTCACGCTCACCCTCGACCATCCGCGATAATAATTTATTCTCGTATTGCAGTTTTTAATGTAATTCATCAGATTTTATCTAAACGGAAAAATACTCCATCTGTTTACTATCGTAAGAGAATAGTGTTTTTCTTCAGATTATCCTTGCGATTACTCCCCTCTTTTGTATTATGTATTAAACTAAAAATGACCAAATTTTTCTTCGTCTCAGAATGAAGTATAGCTTCTAGCCAATTGAACACACTAAACAGTAGTAACAGAAATTTCGTTTTTGAGTACATAGGATATCTGAACTTCGATATCCTTAAAACCAAACATAGTACTACATGGTTGTTAAGGGAAAAATTACTTTAGATAATTTGATCTTTAATAACAAATTTCATCCTATTTTTTACTCTACATTGTAAATCACAGTGGTGGAACGAGGACAGAAGAACGCAAGGCGTGGACCTAGTAGTTCTCAGCTATATCCTGTTTACATGTTGTATATCACATATTTTCATACCTTTGCAGATGAAAATGCAGACTTGTTGTCGACAGTATTACATTGCAAAACAGATAGCAAAAGTGATTCCCAGCTTCGCAAGGCGAATGTAGTCAATTATTTCAGTCAAGGGCGGGAGTTGTAAAGGTTATTTTTATCTTTATTCTGTTTTGATTGATTTAAAGCGCTACTCAGCAAACACAACTGATACAAAATGAATTAAGTATGTATTTTCCTCTAAGAAGGAAAACGGGATAATCATAATGCGATGAATGAAATGGTGTTGATTATTTTTTCAAATACGAAACGTTAATAATGTCACCGACAACAGAAATCTTTGATTGAGGTAAGAAATTACCTTCACGTGTTCTCTAGGCTAAATGAAGAAGGCTACGTTAGAACATGTCATTTGAAAAAAAATCATTATTTTATGTCTCATTATTTTATTTTCTACTAAACATCATAATGAATCCTTTCAATATAGGCACTATATTTATTAAGATTAAAGTATCTGTTATTGATAATGAGTTTAATAACAATGTAAGCTAATACAAGTAACAAGAATAAATTTTGTAAGAAGCTTCATTTATTAAATGAATTAGCCTTACAAACTATTTGCTAGAATCATATCAAAACGACTGTTACGTATACATGATACATCAATATTCGGTGCTCAACATGGCTTCCTAAAAGGAAGATCATACTCAGATTGCATATATTTTGTAAAACTAGTAATGGAGAAATAGAGAATTTAATTTCCCAATCTATTTTGCCTTAACCGATTACAAAAAGGCCTTTGCCAAAGTGGAAGAAGACCCACTATGGCAAATATTAAGAAAAAGAGAAACACTATCTTATGAGAGCTATACAAAGTTTATATGTAACTTATAAAATACAAAGTAAAATAAATAATGACGGTAATAAATAGATGAAATAAATCAAGGAGTGCGAAAGCGGTGCTCACTATTACCCATTCTTGTCAATGTTTACGAGCCAGAATTTTTCTACAAACTATAAAACCATTTTAAATCTGTGATGTAAATTTTACATTGTACTTTCCAGATGACTAATTGATCATTTTGAGTAATTAAAATCAACTACAAAAAGCAATTTTTAAATTAAATAATTTAGCCAGAGATTTTAACTTCAAGATATCTACCACAAAAACAAAAACCACGGCATTGTTTGGAACCCATCCATTCAGAGCAAAAATTGAAATAAATCATCAGGTTTTAGAGCAAGTAAATACATTCAAATACCTAAGCTGCGATGTCACATGTAGAGTAAATAAACAAATAGATAGTAAACTAAACTCATTCAATTATTTCTGCGAAACAATACGTAGAACATTAGGAAGGAAAGTCCACAAACAGACCCTGTTAAAGTTTTATAAAGCAATGGCAATACTTGCACTACTATATGGCAGCGAAAATTGCGTCCTAAGGAAAAGAGATGAAAGAAGAATTCAAGCCAACGAAATGAGGTTCCTACGATATGTTGCTGGCTATACACTGACGGACAAAAAGAGGAACCAAGACATCAGAGCAGATTCGAAAACACAGAATATCCTAGAAACCATTGAACAGAATCAATAAAACTGGAAAGACCATGTATACGGTAAGCCATATTCCAGAATGATAAAAATGATAAACAACTACATACCAGAAGGACAAAGACGGTTAGGAAGACCAAGGGAAAGATTTTAAAGGAGACGGAACAGGCCGAATGGCTCATCCTTGACTTTGATGATGATGATGGTGATGACTTTATTAATTAATAAATTTTGCACTTATTACTTAATTTATTTTTTAAACTTTTGAACTTCCAGAGGTAATGAGGAAGGGCTGTCACAGGCCACGCATCCCAATCATCTTGCCAACGCGTGCTGTCGCCAAGTCACAGAATCAAATGAGCTTTCGTTTAAGACGCGGGGAGATTGCATTGTTTGAAAAAATCGGAGAAGCAGAGCGGTTTTGCAACGGATCACCTCGCCATTTGGAAGATAAATAAAACACGCGTATTGGATGAACTGCAGGTTGTATTATTACGCAGAGTTGGTACCATCTCAAGGTTAATTCGGATTTCATTGTTCGTGGACCAGAGCTTTGCACCGCGCCAAAACATGCGGCTACGCGTATGCCTGAATAACGAACAGAATAGCTGAGAAAAACGCGTTCCCCTCGCTCAGACAAAGATAAAAACTGATAATTATTCAATAATCAATGAGTCTTACGCTGAAGTATACAAATATTTCTTAAATACTTCTCGTTTTTAGAAATTTCCCTTGTGTCAATGGATTAAAATGTCACGTAACACTATGCTGCACTATATTTTCAGAAGCTGTCCCAAAACAACTCAAGCTATATTCGCAGCCTCAACGCGCGCATTCCCTCCCGAAGTGCAGGGGCCGCGCAGCAACCCGCAAAGCGGCGGGGCGCTATCGGCGTGGGCGAGCGCTGCGCTGGACAGCGCCCAACGCGCCTATCGCCCGCAGAAGGCCGCTCGCCTCGCCTCGCCCGGCCTCGCCTCTGCCGCATTATCTGCCCATAACGCCCAAAATTGCGGCCCTAATGGGCCGTATTTACAGTATCGATCCCCACCTGTCATCCCATGAAAATGTCGCTGACATTGGCGCCTTCCCAGGGCGGCTGCGCGCTCGGGACGGGCCAAGCCAAGGGTGAAGGGGTGAAGGGAGGGGACGGTGGCGGGGAGATGCATGGCGAAGCGAGGTGAAGCGAAGCGAAGCGTGGGGGGGGGCGGCGATATGGTGCTAAGCCAAGCGAATCATCAGGCGAAGCGGGGAAAGCGGAGGTCGGAGGACGTGTGTGAAGGGGAAAACGGGAATGGGAGAAAATGCGAGTAGGAGCTGGAGATAGAAAATCCCGACATGGATATAAAGAAGCAGAGTGTATGCAGAGTAAATGAGAAACATTATGGATAGGAATGTGGTTGTTGTGAAGAAGCGGGAGAGTGAAAATGTAGAAAAGAAAAGTGATGGGTTGGGGAGGTGTGGGGATAGACGAATGAATATATGACGAGAGAATATCGTGAGAGAGAGAGGCAGAAAATGGGGCAAGGGTGTGAAGAGGGATGAGAGACGGAGAGTGGGGCAAGTGACATGTATCGGAGCAGGCAGAGGCTGGACGTGGCAGGAATGGCGGAATGGCGGAATCGCCGGGTGGAGATGTTAATGGGCACGTAGGCCAGGCCGAATGATCCGAGAGGGCAGTGAAGCGCTGTACATCGGAGTTGCAAGCGAGGACTTCGATTTTCAATAAGCGGGTGTGTCCGAAGGCGTCAATGTTTATGACGCGATCAGCGGAATGCATTTAAAAGATACTGGGATTTCTGAAACAAATATAGCTAATGATGCCGTTAACTTAACGAACTTTTTAATACCATAGTGAGCATCCCAGTTAAGTTGCTAATACTTTTAAATGTAAATTACGCAATTTGCTAAACAAACTTACAGTTTTAAAAAGGAGAGAATGTTCGGGATTCTTTTTATTATGATTGTGGCAAAGCTTATTACTAGTGTCTCAAGAGTAGCAAAATTTTATTTTTCATATATGCATAAAAAGAAATACAGTACATGGCAATCAAGAAGGAAACTAGAGACTCAGGGACCAATTAGCGGTTCACAATAGTCTTGATCAAAGTGGACCGTTTTTGTAGAAAATATATCAACATCATTTTTTAACAACTAATACTTTACTTCAATAAAAGATGAGTGATGATAGTATAATACATTTACGTAAGGTAAAAGTGAATATTTTGTGAGTGCAAACATTTTTCCATAATAAAATAATTAATTATATTAATTTAAATTTTGTGGTGTGAATATTTAGCAAAATAATATAATTAAATTCAGCCCAATAAAATTCTCACAAAACACTGAACATAAGTCTTAAAAACACACACGGCTTTATCTCCGTTTCAATTACTGTTGGAAAAACTGCAAGACCGTTTCAACTACCAGTGGTTCCGAAACTACTGGTGGTACAACTGCAGGACTTCCTCGTATCAGTAAAGGTTACATAAAATTAAAGAATCGCAATTCCTGTCCCTATTAAAACATCTCAGTCATCACTTGTAAACTTTATCACTATTCATATCACATTAGGCGCGAAAAATTAATTCATTTCAAGATACTACATCAATACAAATTCGACATTCCAAACCTCCGTTCCGTACACAGCGAAACACCACCGAAATATAAGAAGTTATTCTGTATCCCGGTCTACGTTGCTGAAAAAAGAATCTTACTGGAAATATGCGTAATAAAAAGTACATGCTTTATTCGTAAAGCTATATCATTTATAAATTTCAAGGGTATCTTTCAATTTTGTAGCCTTACTCTATTTTAATCTTCATTGGAATTTCAATCTAAAAAACATTTACAGTTTGGTAAGCCAGAACGAGCTAATACATAATCTGTCAGCAGGACACGTTACAACATGATATTGCTTTGTTCCTCAAAGCGCCCAGTCCTATTTTTCTTTCACTAGGACATAGGGTTATTTTCCTCAAAAATTACAAACGTATTTTTTATTTTTCTGTATACGTACGTACACATGGATTAATATGTAATGCTTCGGAAAATCGATTTCGAAATTACAACGGAAATACACGTTTGGAGTCCCCTGATACCGAAAACATTGTTCTTTTCAAAACGTCCGTCCGTCAGTCTGTGAACACAAGCTCTTAAACCATACGTACGATTTCTTCCAAACTTTATATTCCCCTGTCTATCTGATTCTTAAACTTCTGGTAGGGATTGTGCTAAATGTGCGCTATGAGCACATGAACGCCATTTTGCTTTTTTTTTTGTTTTTTCAAAAATTTCAAACATGTAATTTTTTTCACTTGACTCTTACGTCGGCAATATTTGCATTACAGACGTTTTGTTCACACATTTTCGGGTATATGTGCTATAAATAATGTAAAGTAAATTGTTTTGAGAATTCAACCATTTTCTGTGAAAACTAGCTCAAAAATCCGCATTTGTAGAAACGCTCAAACGCCATTTTCTCAAAAATGGCTCCAATATGTTTTCTTTAAACTTTTCGAACGGTTAGTGCTAATTGCACTCTTTAGTACTACGTAACGTTCAATTCTGGGTATATTTCTGTTTTTGCAAAAGATACAAATGTAATTTTTTTAAAGATCTCTCACATCTTTAATATGCACATTACCAGCAATTTGTAAACACTAATGTATTTGTAACTTAAAGTGCTTTAAATGACTTCAAATGAAGTGTTTCGAAAATTCAAAAATGTTCTGTGACAAAGAGCTTCAAATTCGGCATTTTCAATAGCGCATAAAAGCCATTTTTTTAAAATCGGCTCCAAACTTATTATTAATATTCTAAAAATTAATATTTCCGTTCTACTATTAGGAAACCAAAATATTAATAAAATGTCAAAAAAATGTAGAGTGGGCGGTGATAGATGGCAGCTGTAACGGGTATGTGGCAATTTCGAATAGCTAACCCAGAGCGAAGGAAATAGAAAACTAATACGGGAAATTCTATAGTATCAGGGGACCCTAAAATGTGCATTTCCGATAAAATCTCGAAATCGATTTTCCGCAGCATTACATAACTTCCCTATCCTACCTATATTACTCCCTATATACGTATGTATACGGGAAAATAAAAATGTATATCTGATAGAAGAGATGAAGGTTCCTCTGAATATCCTTTCCTGTCAACATAGATCACTTAAATGTAGAAATAAATCAAAACATAAATTCACAATATCGTGAATCATCTATCGAATTGAGGCTAATACATCGCGCTTTAGAAGTAATTTATCCTGCCTGCTCAGTCGACATCTCATAGAAACATTTTCATTACTCAATGATTTAATGTAATATTTTATTGAGGGTCGACTTCCAAAAATGTGCACTAATTCTTTTCCGTTTCTATGGAAGATGCACTTTATCACAAAATTTCATGAAGCGATCGTAAACTCAGTTATTCAAATATTGTCGTACGTATGAATGGTGAAAAGTAATAATTTTCTTATCAGAAGAGCTAATACATTAGGAGATGTTTCGGAGAGTTCTCATTTCAAATATATATTCCTGATATTTATTCTAGGAAGTAAGCGATTTACCCCAGATCAATTGATTGATTGATTGATTGATTGATTCCAGGTACATCAACAGCTAAGGTAAATATAGAGTTCGATGAATGTAAATGGTCTGTAAATATAGAGAATATCTGTTTTCTCGCGGGAGGTGGCAGGAATCTTCATCCTTTGGATGACGATATCCTGCGACAACCTCTATGTCTGCTAGAGGGGTTCTCCCGAACCATTTCTCTCCCACCAGCTGCGCACCGCCTCTGTCGGGACAACCACTTAAGCTCCGGGACATGTGTGGTAATATAGTGTAATTAAATGTGTGTGTAAATAAGCAGTGACAATAAGACAAAGATCACGCGCCGTGGTCCGTTTGCTCGGGTACTTCTCCCGCATTCGCTTCGTGTTGACGGAAGAAACCACGAAAAAATACCGATCAGAGGAACCAGACGCTAGAATTCTCCTTTGGAAAGAGAATGAATTCGACCTAGCTGTCTATTTAGTGTCGAAAATCCTGCCACCGTCGGGACTGAAACCCAGGATCTTCCGGTCAGAGACATTGCAGGCATATTAGTTGATGCCCTGAGCCACCTTTTGCCAGTCTCTCCGAATAAATGACCACTGGCAACGCTTCTGAGAAATCCAGGCATCGACTAGAAGCCAGCTCTCTCACCCACAATGCCCAAATGCCCCAGCGGTTTAGCGTCCGCGAAAGCGCGATGACATGCGCAGTTGAAAGGAAATTTCGATCTGCCCAGCTTCCCTTCCACAGACCCACCCAGTTCCCGCCCGAGCCACGCTTCATCACCTCCGCATCGTCACCTCGTCCGCCATGTTCTCTTTCCTCCTCTCATCCCCCTTTCTCTCCTCACCCCACTCCTACCCAACCCGTCTCTAGTAGCCCCTCCCCGCCTTGCCTTGTCCCATTCCGCTTTACCCCGCTCCTACCTTCCCCTTTTCCTCGTCCCTCCTCTCCCGTACTCCTCCCTGGCCTCATCCCTCCCCTCCACGCCTCGTCCCCTTAATCGCGTCTCTCCTCCCTACAACATCGTCCCTCCCCCTCAACGCCTTTTGCACCCACTCCCGCTTCGTCCCTCCCCATCTCCTCTCCCTGTCTGCCCCTCCTCCGCCTCCTCCTGATCACCCCCATTCCTCCCCCCGCCTCTCCTCCATTATGTGACCCGTCTGCCCGTCGCCCCGCCGCCGGCCGCCCGGTTGCCAACATGCAATGGGTGCGGGCGGGGCGCGGGGGTGGGCGCGAGTGCGGGTGGCCTTTGGGGCCGCGTCGCCCGTACAAAGGAGGAGCCTCACCTGCGCGCGCCGCGGCGCCGCCGATCGGATCTGGAGGGCGATCGCCGAGCACGGGGCGCCCACAATGCCGCAATCTGCCCTAATCCATCGCCCGGGCCGTTAGGCCGCGCCGCCCTCTCTCCCCTCCTCCCGCCCTCACCCTCGCCCCCGCCTAACGGCCGACCTGCAGGAGAGCGAGGCGGCAGGCGGCGCTCGCGCGGAGAGACACGTTGGTTAGGAGGCACGCGGCGTAGCAGTAGGTGCGCTAGCTCTTCTTTACTCTGTATTTCAAAGGGTATAACTCCGGCGCTTCCTATATCAACTAGAGAAAAACAAAATTTCGTTATTGTTTTCTCAGTAATTCTCTTGCGTCGTATCATTCCATCATTGCTTTATCTTTAATTCATCCAATCACCAATTTTCCCTATACGTAAACCCCATGATGATAATTAATTAAGGCCTAAAACTTCAATGCAAGGAATTATTATAAAATAAATCACACGGCAAAAATACAAGTGTGTTGTTGGAGAGAGATTAATTATTATAAACAAAATATTATTGAAAATTATTCACAAAAAGGGGCACTTAAAACTCATTCTAGAAATATAAACATGTAAGAAAAGAATTAAATGTTACAAAGTTAAATAAATCATGTTTGCTTTATTTCCCTCAAAATGAGGAAAGAGCACTAAAGAGAAAAGAAATGTGCGTTTTGTCATGTTGATCGATGGTATGTTTTATTTGAAAGGATTTAGCTCTCAAAATATTCCTACAATATTTTTGATATTTTCTAGAGCTCTGCAAACAGGCGAAAACAATCGCTCGAGACTCTCGGGCTCCGCGCCGACGCTCGGCGAAGGAAGGGGGATCTTGCTCGGAGGGGAAGAGATAGCAGTTTAACGGACATTTCGACCGGCCGCCTTGCTGGCTCCCGCCGAGACCCGGGAGTCGCCGAGCGCCCGAGCGCTCGAGCGCTCGGCCGCTCGGCCGCACGGCCGCACGACCACTCGACCGGCGCCGGATTTCACGGTAGCTTCACCCCTCAACCCATGTACAGGATATAAAGTCGCCGCATGTAGTGATCGCAACTCTTTCAATTCATTGTAATCGAAAGAAAATACAATTTCAATTAAACGATTAATTTGTTGAAAAGTAACAATATATCGATTGACTGGAAATAATTTGATAGAGACAAATTATACATTTTTTGAAAGAATTAAGGCAAAGAAAGACTCTGAAAATAAATTTAAACCTTTATTGCATAATTTTTATATTTTCTATATATTTATAGTGCTTAAGGGAAGATAATTCGTTGCATACCAATTGTAATGTCATTTAAGTTTCTTACAAATCCGAATATAAGCCATATTTATTAAATACAATGAATATTTTGTTATAATTTCACGAGTATATAAGAAAAAAGGATATACTAAACAAAAATGAGGTGGGTACTATTTTCCTTGCGTCAGAACGTCTTGTCGTCATTGGGCACACTAATTTATTGTGAAATAGTTGATGTAAGCCGCCATGGACTCTGAATTTGTCGACTCAGTCGGCTGTCAAACAACAGCGGTCACAGCACATCAGCCTATTCAACTCAATAATTCAAAATACATTATTTACTATTATATGCACACGTTTAACATTATTTTAAATTCGTCAAAAGTATGTATATACGAAATGATGCATATAAACTTTTATATGTACGAGTACAATGTTTTTCAATTACTCCATTATTTTTCGTTTCAATACAAGTTAAGCGATTAATTCTAATTAAAAAATCGTGAACTACTGTAAACAGCGTGGCAGGAAGCGATAACAAAGGTTGTGCGAGGTGACTCGGTAGCTCCCACGCAGTGCGCCATCGCCTTTGCGACGAAATTTCCAGGAAAGGACAGGAAGCAGTTGAAAGAGAAGGGTCGAGACAGAAGAGACATGTGCACAAAGCTTTTCTCGAAAGATATTGAGAAGCTCGCAATATTATAAATAAAACTAAAAGTACAATGAGCTCAAAACAATGCTGAGGTGACTGAGGCACCCCGCACGCTTACTGCCGGGTTAAGGAACTAAGACCTGCGTTTCAGATGCCTCAAAATTATAACAACAAAAATATTTGAAAAAAGCCAACAAAAATACAAAATTGGAAGGGAAAGGTACTAATATATTTCATTGCACTTGCATCTAAATTTAGCAGAGCATTTGTATTTGCTCCATATTGCACCATATAAAATGAAGGAAAATTAATAATTATATGTTCATTAGAATAAAATAGGCAATTTCCGAAACATCCGATACCTAGTCATTAGAAAGAACGGAATTTATCTCTAAAACTTTTGAGTGCCTTTTCTTTGAAGTCACAGACAGAACCGCAATAGATCCGCTTGAGGTTCTCCAGTGCGTCCGAAGAGTCGATTTTTAAAGCCTTTTATTCTTTTTTTATATTAAAATTTATTATTTGAAAATTAATATTAAAATTCCTCTATATATTAAATTTTGAAAAAACGAAATTATTGGTCATTTATTTTAAAAACCATTCAATACTCCTTCCTTTTCCTGAAACTTGGCATTAGATATTTACTCCGACGTGTCGGCCGATTGTTACGTGGCGCAATACGCCTGAACGGGGTCCGCCGGTTGCTTGACAATCGGCCGAGTCTCGGTCGGCCGCCGGCTCCCGGGAGTCCGCAACCAGCTGCGAAGGACAGTCGAGCACGTGGTCTCGAGAGAAGAGAGGCGAGCGAGCGCTGGTCGGTAAAAATCGCGGAGAATGCAGACCTCTAATATTTTCCCTATAAAAATTCAGCACAAAATTATAGCCATTTATCATTTTTTTCAAGCTCATTTGAGATAACATCATTCTTCAAATAAAGTCATTGTTTAAAGGTAAACTTTCTTATTGACGACTATACTGCTGCTATAAATAGGTGACAGTATTTGAAAATTCAATTTTCAGAAATACGGTAATAATTATAATAATAATATAAATAATGTAGAAGAAAGAATCAACATCATGGCATTTTGCCATTTAAGCAAAAACATGTTTTAATGTGTACGATTAAATTATTCTGTAATGACTAGTTTATTCTTAAATAACCAAATTTCACAATTCTGAAATCCATTGTTTTACTACGGCTATGAATCTTTCTACAATTATTTGAAATAATATTTACAGGTTTATTATGTATTTATTTTCCTGTACGTACTTTTTGTAGGACAGATGCAGTAATATTTACAATGACCCTAGCAAATTGTTGAAATGATTGCACGAATTGCGAACCCCTCTCACGTCGTTTTACAATTTTTAACACTTTTAATGTCTGTCACACGTAACATTTTCGTTAAACAATACGTCGGAAAGTTTTAGTTTACAGAGTACGTATATATTAAGAACAGACTCGATACCCACTCATATTACGAATGCCCTATGATGAATGATGTTTTAGATATTTTATCAAACAGAACGATATATGATCTATTAGCTTGCCCTGTTCGATCAGTGATGATTATACTATCTCCCAGAATTCGAGCTTGATCATTGCTGATTATCTGCTCTAGTGTGCACTTATAATAAGGTTGCACGCTCTCTACGAGGTCGTATCTCTTGGCAAGGCCTTGACGAATTACTTTGGCGACGCAGTTGTGTCTCAAGATACTTTGTTGAAATTAATAAGGGGCATCCACAGCAAGTATGCTGGATTTACTCGTTGGTAGTTGTACAATCTGTTATCAATTTGTTGACTCATAATGAACTTTTTATATATTCGGGTTTTAACAATCTGGCCATGAATGGAGAAAAACATGCTTCAGTCTCTCCGAAGAAGCCCCCGGTTTGAAGCCAGTAAACTGGGTTTTTCTTAACAATGTTCTCCAAAGTTAAAGTTGCAAAAAATCTATCATGAAATTAATTTCTTTGACAGATCTTCATGCAGTCTCGATGCTTCAAACAAAATCTTTGCTTAGTTGTGCCAGAGATAGTGGAATCATTTTTTTATCTTTATCACGGATAGCTTTGTGAACTGAAGAACTTTGTAAACTAACACAGATGTACGTCAAACTTTTCAGAATTTTATGTTTCATTAACATATCATCCTAATGTTCGATATTTTACAAAGATGTTGTGTTTTTTAACATAAAACTAGACATTCTGAGAAATATTTATCAATAAACTGGATTTATATAATCTGTACTATTTACTTTATTGATAATTACAAAGCAACAAAAATCGTTTATTAGAATATTATTACATAAATAATATTTGATGTATTGTAGTATGTCATGCAAGATATCAAATAGACTGTGTCAAGTCTTTGGGAGTCGGATGTGTTAAATTTAAACTGCCGCTATATCTTGAGAGGTATTCAGAGAAAGGAAAACTTAAATTTTAGTAGCAAAATAAAAGTGCGCTTCTTCAAAAATATCAGGTGTAGTGGGAGTTTCATTGCCCCATATAAAATTCAAGACGCATCTTAATGCATAAAAGCACCTATATTCTGCAACGTATATCGAAGCTCCGAGATGAAAAATTTTCGTTGCAAGATACCTTTGCAGACGTTTTACTGTGAGACATAAATCAGTATGAATTCTCGTGCAAAGCAGCAACTGGCCTGTAGAGCGTACTACGTCGCCTCTTTTATGGCCAAAATAGATCTGACAAAGAGAGAAGATCACGAGAAAGAAAGGAAGATGAAACAAAAAACATCGCTAGTGCTGTGACCCAGATGGCAAAATAAATGAGGTACTCGTAGGGTTCGCCACCTTTGGAATATAAAAAGACAATATTGTAAAAATGTAACATCACTTGAATAAGAAGACAATGCAAATGAGAAATAGCGAGCTCGTTCGTTGGAGAAAGTCTGAGATCCAGATATCCCATAATCTGAATTCTGATATTGCATATGAAAATGTAGTATGAATATTTAAATATATTTGTATTTCATAGATCGAAGATTTTGAAAACATGCAAAAAGAAACAAAATGCGTGACAATAATATTTTTAGAACTTTGGAAGAGGTAAAGACAGTACCTCCATACCCAAATTTGAGCAACGCTCTTAAATCTACACATCCACAAATCTAGCCTCTCGTGTTCTTTGAAAATTGTTTTTATAGAGGCTATTAGTTAATATAATCATAATCATAATCAGTACTAACGATCAACTGAGACCCAAAAATCTCCATCTCTCTATTGTATTCTATCAAACTAAGTATACTCTTTATCTATAGAAGTACATGTATTTTCTGTAACTTTAGGAAGGAACAGTACACTTCTTTTAGAAAGTCAGTTTTTCTTCTAAATTGTTATATTTAATATTTTTTCAGTTTTACTTCGTATATTTGCATTACCGAATGCTACCTTGAAAAATACTCAATTTTGCGAATTTCTTTGTGTCTCTACCTATCCCTTTGGCTGTATTCATGCAACACCACAAAGACTATGCTAAATACTTGCACATTATTAATGTCGAAGCCATACCAAAATTTCTAAAACTGAGGAAATATGGCACAAGGTTTTGGAGGTCTAGATGAAGCCTAGGAACAAAGAAATACTGTTAACTAGCGCGCAGCGGTCTTATTTTATTCCGTCCGCCCGCACGAAGGCGCTCGGCGAAGAGAAAGTTGCCTCATTCCCAGAAGCGCTTCCGAAACACAACGGCAGCAGAACGCGCAACGACGCGCAGTCCCCGTCGCTGACTGCTCCCAGACAATAAGCCCCAAGTGCCGGCGGCGGACGCCCCGCAACGCGATAGCGTCTCGCCCGCCTCGCCCGCTTCGCCCGCCGCGCTTCGGCGCAATAGCGCTGGCGTCAGCGGCGCTAACGTGACGCGGCAGCGATCGCCGTGTTGTTGGGAACGACGCCTCGGCGTTGGCGCCCGCCGCTTCTGCTCTCGCAGCCACCACCCGCCCACGCCGTCTCCGCTCCTGCCTCCTCTTCCGCCTCGCCGACCTCGCCTCTGCACTGCCTGTCGCCCCCGCCTCCACCCCCGCTTGCATCCTCGCCCTCGCCAAAGCTCTCCCTTGGCCTCACCACTCCCTTTGCCACATAGCTCCCTTTACCTTCCAATGTCTCAACCCTCCCCTTCTCTCATCCCTCCCCTTGCCCCTCCCTTTGCCACACCCCTCCCTTTGCCACACCCCTCCCTTTACCACACCCCCTCCCTTTACCACACCCCCTTTCGCATCAGTCCTTCGCATCAGTCCTTCGCATCAGTCCTTCGCATCAGTCCTTCGCATCAGTCCTTCGCATCAGTCCTTCGCATCAGTCCTTCGCATCAGTCCTTCGCATCAGTCCTTCGCATCAGCCCTTCGCATCAGCCCTTCGCATCAGCCCTTCGCATCAGCCCTTCGCATCAGCCCTTCGCATCAGCCCTTCGCATCAGCCCTTCGCATCAGCCCTTCGCATCAGCCCTTCGCATCAGCCCTTTGCATCAGCCCTTTGCATCAGCCCTCAGCCCTCTTAGTTATGCATTCTGTGCCGTTTCTCGCTTGCATTCAGCCTAGTATCTGTGCTTCCCCTGTTTTCTTTGACTCCCGGTCCTACTTCATCCTCCAGGTACCCCGCTCCCTTAGAAGTTCCATCATTTCAGCAGGCCTCCGCCGCAATCGGTCCTAGGAAACCTATCGCTATAGTCATTGTCGTCATAAACGCCATTGGCGTCGTCTATTTCTGCGGCCGCCTACTTTGTCGTCGCTGCTGCCGATGCCGGGTTCAATCCTATAAAAGGTTCTGTCGTTTCCACCACCACTACCTCCAGCGCCATCTTTGGCACCCGCGCTTCCTGCTGTTGTCGTCGGCGTCAGCCCGTCGCTTGTTCTTGCACCGTCTGCGGCAGAAACATGAAGCAACGGATCGACGCATACCGCCTGCGGTCTTGGCAGATGCAGGCAATGCAGCGTCTTCTCTGCCCCAGTGTTGCGCTCAACCATTCGAGCCACTCTACCCACCAGCACGATCTCACTCACACATTTTGTTTTATTTTGCTACTTCCACTCATCACCCCCTCCCTCATTCTCTCTCTCCCCCTCCCTCATTCTCTCTCCCCCTCCCTCATTCTCTCTCTCCCCCTCCCTCATTCTCTCTCCCCCCTCCTCCTCTCTCTCCTCCCTCCTTCTCTCTCTCCTCCCTCCTTCTCTCTCGTTACAGCAAAACCTTCAGTCACAATTTTCCCTATCCACTAGGTTAAAAGTTCTCACATGGATACATACAATTGTTTCGACAGGATTTAATATACTACAACGAAAGAGTACAATGGTTTTATTTAATTGAAATGCATGTTTTTAAATGGAATTTAATTTTTTCACTAAAATATTTCCACTAGAAAAACTTACAAAACTCAATTTAGGACTTTTAGGTACCATGCATCGCGTATCTGTCCACTGTGAATCGCTGCCGCCGTCGACACTTCTGGAGGCGGTTCCGCGTCGTAATCAAGTGCGAAGGCGACGTCGTGAACAACGGCACTTAGCCACGAAGCGGAAGCTTCCGGCGGCGGATGCGGCTTCGGGGGCGGGGACAGCGGCGCCGGCGATCCCGAGAGAATGGGTGTTAGGGACGAGCCAGAGACTGTACACACGTACGACCGAGCAGAAGGCAAGCACTGCAGGAATGGCGAGAACGACAAGAACGATATAGCTCCATACGTATTAAAAGATTCCAACCATGGCAGAAATATGACCGACATTCTAATGCAGTCGTTCTCTGATTTAGAGAGGACAAGAGTACAACTACCTACTTTAGTAAGGGGAAAGAATTATTGAAATAGGAATTTGGGATATCAAGTAAGTACTTCGAACACTTGTTAGTAGTTTCGAACTCTCGAGTTGTTAATGATTATCAAGAAATGTACAGAAAGCACAACAGTAAAAATAAGCACTGTCAAAGCAATGTAGCAAAGTATCGATGCAAGAACTTTAGAAATGTCATTCTATGATCTTTTAATAGAGGATCATTAGATAAAATCTAAAATTTTCAGTATCTCAGAGGACATATTATTAACCATTAAAATCATATACAAATTGACTGGAAGTATAATCGAATCCAGTTTGTCATGATGGAATTATAAAAAATAACGTGACTAATTGTCTAGAGATAATAATACGAAAAGTAGTTATGAGTACCCGTAATTAGATAAATGAATAATATATAAGAAACTGACTTGAATATGAGAACGTGCAGCAAAAAATTATTGCTGTTCACTTTACATCGTATCGTAATACTAAGGAAACTTTCTACCCAATAAATACATTGAAACAAAAGCCCACAATGAGATAAAGCGAGGGTGATGGTGAGGGGTAGTATAAGGACACCCAAGAGACATCGAGGAGACAACGGAAACGGTGCCATGGAGAGCGATGTAGTAGCAGCAAGGGCGCTATTGAAGGAGAAAAAGATGGAGAGTAGGGGAGAGTTGGGAGAACCGAAAGGCGGAGCGAATGTTTGCGGGCTCGGCTGCGCTGCAGCGGGAGGGGAGCGCGTGTTTGGCGAAGTTATGCGACCAAGACGCCCCACCCTCCGCGCCTCTCGCGGGCAACTGGGCAACTTGGCGCCGACGCATGAGGGGCGCTACACTGCAGGGGAGGATAAGGGAGGAAAGGGAGAAAATGGTTGGGGGGGCTGAAGGGGGGGCTGAAGGGGAGGAGAAGGGGGAGGTCAAGAGAAGGGGCAGAGGAGGACTTGGTTGAGAGAAGGAACGGAGAATGAATCAGAGCAAAAAAGCCTTTAACACACTTTCTAAGTGGGTGATCGTTACTTTTATAGTTGATGCCAACAAAAATATGAAATATGAATAATACCATTATATGACATTTTAAAAGAACAGTAAGAAACAGGAATTTAAAATTGTGTCTTCGAAATTACATCAGGAATTTTCTTACGATATTACAGTATTTTTATCCGAAAAATTCGGCTCCAATTATTTTAATGAGTGTATTGCGACGCGAATTTAAGACGCAAAAAACGTGGAATAAATATATTTTGTGTGATTCTCAAATAAATTTTATAAGACAGACTTACAATCATGATTAATACTCATTAGTGAAACACTGTATATGTGGACGTGATCATGAAAAAATGGCTGATGACTTTAAATGATGTTTTTAGGATTTCATGGCACGTATACCATGAAATGTGTAAACATCCCCTGAATAAGAAATTTTCCATTGCTCGCTGGACGATTCTCTGTCATAAGAAAAGAAACATAACAGTAGAAGGTATTAGGAATGGACACACCTGTAATGTTAACAGAAAAATATTTACAGCATTAAGAAACACGGCGG
Source organism: Acheta domesticus (assembly GCA_031308135.1). NCBI lineage: Eukaryota > Metazoa > Arthropoda > Insecta > Orthoptera > Gryllidae > Acheta > Acheta domesticus. The sequence continues at coordinate 180,469,088 of JAHLJT010000631.1, read as the reverse complement.
GGCCTCTGAGGCCCATTAAGTACACTGAAGGATTAAATATTGAAACTTTAAGAGCAAAGATAGTTATCGGTGGCCAAATAAATAAACAAATTAATGAATTTAAATATATAGGATATCATTTTAATTATATTAAATCAAGAGATATAGCAATAAAACTGAACAATTTCACATACTTCTGTGTAACGTTACAACAAACTCTAAAGTATAATGTCCAAAAATAAACTCCACTTAGATTTTACAAAGTTATTGCCTTGTCACTACTGCTTTATGAAAGCGAGAGTTGGACAATAATTCAGATCAGCTGCGGACAATTGGATCTGCATAAATAAGATTTCTTCATTTCGTAGCAGTGTCAGTATTAGACCACAAAAAAGTGTAGATATCAGAAGAATTAAATATTAAACTTGTTATAGAAATTTGTAATGTACGGCTGGCTGTTTGAAAACACTGCGCTGGCAGCCGCTCTAACAGCACGGCAAGGAGCGCCGATGGTGCGTTTCCTGCCGCCGGCAACGCGCGCGGCACGGAGCGCCGACATCGGGCATGCTGTGCGTCGCTGGGCGCGCCTATGAGGAGCGGTGTTCTGGGGGCGCGCGGGAAAGTACGCGGCGCCCGCTGCCCGGGCTTCGCGCGGTGGGGTTCCTGCCAAAGGGGAAGAGCCGCGCGCAAGACCCTTCGTGTACGTAAGGGCACCGCCAGAGGGCTAGAGCCCCAAGATGTAACGCACATGATTACATCTTTCCTCGCAAACCGCACGTTCATGGTCAAAGTGGGGAAAGCGAGATCTTCAAAGCGCGGGATTTTCGCCGGAGTCCCTCAAGGCTCCCTCCACTTTTCCCCCACCACTTTTCTCAGATACCACGAATACGGTTATTCCTCTATGCAGACGACATAACCGTCCTAGTAAGAGGAATGAACTTAGACCATAAACTTAAAATACTACAAAAATAGATGAACCTGACGCTGAAGTGGGCAGAACAAAAACTCTTACTTTCTCAGCGGAAAAATCTCAGGCTATCTGCTACTCTCGCCGCATGCAAAAATACATGAAGAGGTTTACGCCGCCCAAACAAATCACCGTCGGAACCCAAAAACTCCAATGCGCAACCCCAAAGTCCAATAAGCAACTTACCTGGGTGTCACTTTTGATCGGAGGGATCGGCACTTACATGTCAGGCCAATCCGGTCAAAATTTCAGCAAAGAGTTCGCCTCCTAAAACCTATTTTAAAGGAACTTTCATTTCCCTTGAATTTTCGCCTGGCACTATATAAAACGTGTTGTCTGCCTGTAGCAACCTACGCCGCGGCGACATGCTGGACTACTGCACGGAAGTATAAAGACATACTTGAGTTAGTCCAGAATAGAGTTCTGCGGCTCATTGCACGCCCTCCGTTTCGGAAACGACTGAAAGTACTGAGGAAGAAACTTGATATCAAGTCCTTAACTCAATACTTGGGACGGCTATCATTCAATGAAGTTTTTCAATCAAACGAAGCTCTGACTACGTTAAAACAATTCCAACGACATGTCCTTACTACAGGACGAAGACAACAACATCTCCCCTCGGATATATTGAGGGCATAGAGCGAGCACTCCTGCTTAAATGACATAGTCACAACAGTGACTTAACAAATCGCCATACTGGCAAATGACTAAGGTTCGTCGCGAACCTACATTAACTATTTACACTTAGAAGTAAAACGCAATATGCGTGTGCACTGCAAAACGATCCTTCGATGAAATTCACATTGATCTTCGGCTACGCCGAAAAACAAAGGCTAGAGCCAGTGAAGCTCCCGCCGTGAATTAAGTCAGATGGCAACTTGAATAACTGAGTCCCTCTTTGTAACATGCTTCGGCGCCTGCTGTGTAGAAGTTTTTTTCCAATGTTTATATAAATGGTGATGAAAGTAGACCGAGACTTTTTGTGAATAAATCTTTTGTAAAGAACAAGTTGTTGAGATTCAATTAGATTAAAAATAAATATTGAAAAAATGGAAAGATCATGTCATGAGAATGCCAGAATGAAAGCTAAGTAAAATTATTCTTCAATAAGCACCTGGTGGGAAAATAAGTGTAGGACGTCCCTTGAAGAGATGACATGAGCAATTATCAGACGGAACTGATCAAGAGGTCTAATCCTTGCTGTGGATGGTGATGACGAAACACTGCTACAAAGTAGTAATTAATAAGTTAGCTATAAAAATGCATTACTTGAAAATGTCTTTATCTATTCACATATACATCTCAAGGCTTGAGCTACAAACTATCGTTATAAGGTTAAAGGGAATTGCATGCATGAATGCTCGCCCTCAGTGCTATAAAAGAACCAACTAACTAAAGGTACCACGTTAAAGCAGAGAACTCAATAATGTGCCTGTTCATTAACTTTATAAACACCCGTTATATCAAATTTCAGAGCGCGGTTCTATTAACTTGAACATAGTTGCAGACAACTCAAAACGTCCACGAAATCAAATGTCCGAATGGCAGACACGAAATAAACCGGTTTGTACCTCCATTCGCGAGCGTCCCCAATTTTGGCAGAGAAGTCTTTTTCATTTTCGAGCGAAATGAAGCAAAAAAGGGAATTTTAATCAAGTAATGAAACTACCGGCAGTGAAGCGGGCTTTGCCAGAGCCACAAATCCGCAAACGAAATAAACGCCGAGCGGCTGACGCACGGCAGGTGGGCGGCGGGGGGGGGAGGCTGGAGGACGGGCGCACACACTAAATCCTCGCGCGAGATCCTGTGTAATCCACAAGTGTCGCACCTGCGTTGGCGCTAGAGAGGTGGCGCTACTCATTTTATCGACACGCGCAAGGGTGATCTGGCTGGCTCCACGCTAGACGTGGGGACGGGTTTTCCGATTCTGCGAAGTCTCCGAATTGGTTTGGAAAGTGACGCATATTTCGCGGAATTATGATAGCGTAATATATTAAAATTACGAGTTATGTCACTTTTATTTTATTTTCTGGTCCTACGTGTGATCCAGTGAACAATTTATCAAGTTTTTGTTAAAGTTTCACACAAATAGCTTTTCGAATGAAACAATTTGGAGACAACTTTAATTTTTTTAAATATTTTGTGACACACATGGCGTCATATCTAATATATTATCATGCAATAAAGGTAACTGTGATGTAATATTGATAAGAAAACATGGGTTTGCCAACATCGATGCTCATTAGTAAAACATAAAACATCGAACAAAACCTTTCAAGGTTTTAAACACTTTTTATAGCTACTTTAATAATATCTAACATTTAATTAGGCGTAACCAAATTTAATTTGACAGCGACTTAAAACTTAATTACAAATTAATAAACTGAGTGAAAACATAGTTAAAAGATCCTGCCATATGAGCAAAATACGAGGAAAGGCGTAGGAAATATCACGGCGCTGGGATCATCTTAAGCGTGTCGTCTGTTCGATAAAGATTACAATATACAATATAGGATTTACAAACCACGTTCGTTGTAATGAAACACAAACTGACAGGTCCCATCAAGCATTATTCCAAGTTTTAATTTTTACAAAATTTTAATTACGGGCATATTTCATTCACAAAACATCGAGCACAAAAGGTAAAAACATCGAGCACAAAACCTCGGGTGTTAAAAAACATCGGCTTTAATACATCGATGTCACACCTCAAGTAACCTATTCGGAGGCAGAGAAATCTGTGTCGTGCACCGAAGAGAGCGTGGCTCGACAGGCGCCGGCGTCTTCGAATGTGGCCCGGCGCGTCTCGTCCCAGCGGCGCGGCGCTACCAGCATCAGCGCCTTTCACTTGTCAGCACCTCCGCACCTCCTCTTCCTCCGCGGAGGGCAACTCGTCTTCCCGTCACTCACAATTCGCCCGCGCGCTCCTCGCAACGCGGACAGACAGCGTCTGCCAGCCCTCCTTCTGCGCGAGATAGCTGCGCGCGTACTGTTTCACTTGCGAAAGATCACAGATCCTCCCAGTCGACCGCCTTTCATCCGAGACAACTTGCTGTGGAAGACTCCAGCTCCACTGCGTCTCATTTGCGGAATACAATGCGGAAACGGTTGACGGTTGTTTTGTTTGTCAGACAGCTTCTATATTTTATTTGGAATATGTGTATAGGGCACGCCAAAAATTAAGGTGAATATTCCTTGGAATATGTGTCAGATGCAATAATGTTTTTTCATTACTTATCTCATTAGCAAAAATCTATGTCTTTTGTGAATTATACATTACTTTTTCTTTGATAATAAATGATAAAATTTTTAAATTACTATTTGTATATTTTATAGGTAGCAAACCACCTAATGTTTATGAAAGGAGATATATCTACTCTCATAATCTGAATATTTGATAGATTAGCCTCCGACGCTGTGTAATATAGGAAATGAATTCTGGTCCCATTCAGTTTAGACAATGATACTTGTGAGAAAATGTCTTTGAAACTCCATTTATTTTTGAACTGAGAATAAAACCGGTGAGATTCACTTCTGAATTTTACCCTTCTTCACAATTCAAAAATAAATAAGTTTAAAAATTCATGTTTCCTGTGGAACAGAACGTAAATAAAATGTAATAAAATTGAAATGAAATAATTTGTGAGTACGAATCAATCAACAGCAATACGTTTCTTGACTACCGATGTATACTCTTCACACTGTAAAACGCGCATGAAGAAATCACGTTTCCCTGGATCGTCAACCAAAAGAAAAACAGTTTCGTAGACTATAATGTGGATAGTCAAACACCTCGCAGCGGAATTGCTGCACATCTGTTGTGCACTGAAACGTAAGGGGCCGAGCGTTATTATGGAGAAAGAAAACACCTCGCCTCTACCTTTTCATATTAATTTTAACTAGGGTAATGTAGCAGTACAAAAACCGCTGAATAAAACCGTACAAATTATTTTTCCGAAAAGCATCACTTACAGATGTCCAGAATATCAAATAAAATCCTCCCCTGAAGCGCTAGAAAAATTTAATATTTTAAGAAAACAGTCTTAATGAATGGTGCATAAGTTGCTCCATAACGCAGAACGCACAACAACTACATATAAAATAACTAAATACTCTCCTACAACAATGCCACAAATTCAATAGTAACAAATACACTCTTCAGGAATACTGCAATTTTCATAGTAGCTACTTGTATAAAAACATACACTGAAGATAAACTGTTATCTTCAAAGAACATAAAGTTGCTTTGCACAACATGTGAAAAGAAAGTATTTTATGGCTTGCATTCTCTTACGTGAATACTCATTGGAGCACGACATCAGCTGTGTCCTCAGCAGTGAAGAACAGAGTATGATAATTAAGTCGGTACGCAAACTAAGGTAATAGTGGGAATAACAAAGTCAGTTTTCAGTCAAAAGTGAAACTTTTCGTTGTATTTGGATTTTTTTAGATTTACTGGGAGTATTCCAAAGCCGGTGATCCCTCATACATGGTCGAAAGTTGCAGTTTTCTTTTAATTTTGTAGTGCATTGAAAATTAGTAATACAGAAGATAACTCTAAAATTCTTATGAAACCAGTGAAAATACTCAAATTCACTAAAAAAACAAACCTTTTTAAAGCCAAGAATATTCAGGTAATAAACGGTTAAACACATTATTCACTGTGTGCTACATCTTTCGGTTGCCTAAATGAGTATTTCTTCACCGACTCGCGAGTGCAACTAGTGGAAGCAAAATATACAGCTGTTCGTGTAATAACTTCCTCAGCAACAACCGGGTGCAAATTAAGTGCTCCTCGCAATCTGTTTCCCTCTCACCTACGTGGCCGCGCCACTCCGACGCGAAATAAAGGCAAGAACGCGGCTCAGCCCCGCCTTTGGAAGATGTGATAACTCAGAATAAATGATGTCGCGGTTGTTTGCGCGGAGGCAATTTAAAGAGTTAATTTGTTGCTTTAACGAAAGCGTGGGCCGGCTCCTTGGGGCTCGCGGACTCATTACCGGAGAGTGGGCGGGGCCGTATTAACGGCCCTCTGCCCACAAAGCATCGCCGCGGGGACTCCCCGTCGACTGCAACGCCGGAAGCGGCCGGCGCCGGTACTAGGATTCAGCCTCGGTGCACTGGGCACGAGGGCCCGCTTAAGGCGTGATTGCGGTCTGACATGTCTCTTTGGCTTCAGAGGAGGTAATAATCTAGATGCGGAAACGATACTTATATTCCTGTTCATTACTTATGGCTCCCGTATAGGATATGTACGACAAAATTAAGGGGGCAAGTGTTGATATCACTTTTTTATTAATTACTTGCTCTTTCATAACTGTGTTCCGTACACGTTTTCCACTTTTCATCGAGAATGTACCGTGTGGCAGAACTACACTGCGACAGTTCTATTAGTGTGCAGCGATTGTGGAAAATTCTCCTCGGCCGACAGTATGCAACTCGCCGGGAAACGGTTTATTAAACTCCCCTACGGACGGGAGCGTTTCAACGTCTCGCTCTGTAAAAGGCATGCTTTCCAGTCTTGTTGAATAGTCAGTTTGTGATGACTCGCTCAAAATTCTCTCAAACAAAGTGTGTGTGTATGAACGTACGTAAAATTGTCAAATCGCGATGTGCATCGTATTCGCTTTTCTTTTAAATGTTGACAAATGCAGAGCATAATTTCATTCACTGTCATCTGGACTTCCCTACCGCACATGCTGCTTCGGTTTCCTTAAGGGTTTACGTGCCTTTTTATGGACACAGAAATTTCCACACGTGTTTTGTTGCCTGCACGCTCTTATGGTCTGGCTCTCCGATTTCTTTTTCGGAGATTTCTGGTATATGCGACAAATCCTCAAACGGAGACCGCATCCCACATGATATCGAATAAATTTTATTTGTTGCATGAAAAAAAAATCCATATTAAATGTGTTCACAACAACAAATGGCTCTGTGAGTGTATCTATTAGCACAGAGATCAATGCAAAATCCAATGTCTGCCGCCGTGAGAGATGAATGTAGCCGGTTTCGACCAGCGTTTGTACACAAAGATAACCGTTGTCCGTGGTAGAAATTCCAGAGAATGTCACAGCTAATTAGTAGAAGCTCTTGGAAATAATGTTCTTCCATACCGGACAGGTGGGCAAGATTGTTTGCTATCCACCCCAGCGGAAACTGTGATCAGCAACGCACATGATGACCTGTGAGTATTCGAACGGATGTAGCCTGTGCGGCAATCGAGAATCTGCATAATGAGACCTTTAGAAAGGATACGCAACGCTTTTGGAATGTTATGAACTCGTATAATGCGAAAGTGATTTGGAACCTGAATTCATTACTGTCATTTCACATATTTTAATAAATATGATAAAAACAATTTTGGTGCGTCCTTTAATGTCCATTCACATAGTTCACACCTTCTCCAATCATGGTTATATTTCACATTTTCCAACCGTGCTCTTTTTCTCACAAAAAATGACTTACGCTCCAACCCTTGTATATTCATTTTCATTCATGCTAAAATTACGTACAACTCTCTATAGTGCTTCTTTTTTATTAGTTGGTTGCGTTTTATATTCTCCTTACAAAATAAGTAGTCTCACCAGTGTAGAATAAGTAGAATTCTTAAAAACTGCAATAATTACTCAAATGATTATTAATGTACTTTATTTGCGATAAATAGATAATATAACAAACAAAAAGTACTATTAACGTAGACACGTGACAGTTTTCTACAGTTCGCATATAAGTAACAGTCCTCATTAATTCATTACAATATCTGCTACCTACGCCAATTTTTCAAATCAGTCACTTCCAAACTTAAAGGAGGCACAAAATCCACTTTTCTTTCTTCTCAAGTACGGAATAAAGTATTTTTATTAAAGCGGAGAGCGAAAAAGGCTACCGCTGATTAAATATGCAAAGAAAAAGATGTGTCCCTAAGCGGGAAAACCTCGTTTCGTTGGATTTGCATTTCACTCCACAGACTTCTTGCTGGTTTCGGAATCGATTAGAGGAAGAAGGAGAAACCAGAATGTAACAAAAACGTACCAAAAGCCACGACCAGCCTTTGCACCACGAACAAATGCTATGCAATGTCGAAATGTGCAGTATACGACTCTGGGCTACATCTATCGTCTCACCTAAGCGAGAAAAATCACTTCACTACTTCAGTCACGCCATCATCTTTCAACGCCATAAAAACTCTGAAAAAACATGCCGTTCCGTAAACGTGCACTGATTGAATATTTCATGAAGAAAGTCCGACAGCTGGAGAATTCTTGAATAGTCTTGTGAAATTTATGAGAATACAATAAAAGAAGTTGTGGTTTCCCTGACTGCTATTTGTTAAAATATGCTAACTGCTAAGAAAAATGAGGGATATATTGTAAAAGAACACTCACAAAGTATTTCTTAGATTTTTAATAATAACTAACATTTTTAACTGTTTCAGAAGTTATCACTCACCTATAATCACCAATCATTCCTCATAACCATCGCGTTAGAATCCTTCTTGTAAAATAGAATCCCAAATCAACCCAGTGATTATCCACTCCTGAAAGGGAAGGTTATAAAAACTTAAGCCTCCTTCCTTGCCTACGTTTAGCCATTGACTATGGCACCATTGATCGTCATAATTATCATCACCATTTTTTCTCCGCACTTAATCTATCTCCACATTCTTGGCAAAAGGAACATTTTTATATAGATGTAAAGCCGGAACATTTATACAGCCAGATAAGCTACAAGGTTGAATTCACATTTTGCAAATTGAATAATTTTGCAGGACTTCAAAAAACTACGACTACGTCTGTACAAGCCAAAACTGTCGTATAGAGCAACAAAAAACCAACCTCAACGCAAAGAGATCCCTTTGAGGTATGAGATACAGCTCTCCACTACTTCCATTGCTGAGCGTGTTGTGCTGGCACTACTGTTTCCCAGCGCGCTCTCACGAAGCCCTTCACGCGGCCCTTTGCGCGGGTGAAAGCCAATTCAAGGGAAAGCTCCTTTCGGCGCGAGCACAAGCGCTTTTGCAGCCCCTGCACTGCTGAAATGTACACGTCACACACTGCGTTGAAATGCCGAGCTTCAGTTTGAAGTGCGTGCTTCCAAAACTACCAGTGAACTTTCAACTTTTAATTTTCATTATGGACGTATGTGCGAAAACATACACGCATCTAATTGAAAACAAGCAGCTAATACACGCAGCTGATCGAAATATTCCGCAATTTATTTACTAATAAACAAACAATAAGGTAAATCCAATGTTAAATATAAAAATAAATACATATAAATAATGCTATTATTATAGAAAGAGATTTATTTTAGTTTTCAAATTCACATCTATATATAATTAGTAGTGCTACAGAATGGCACGGACTTTCCTATATTTGTTTTCTATTTCCTTGAGTCTCGGCTAGCTATTCGGAATTGCCACATACTCTTTGCCATCTATCGCCGCCCAAAGTACGTTTTTTAAAATATTCTTAATTTTCGGTTTTCTAATGGTAGAACGGAAACTTTAATTTTAGAATGTTAAAGGACACAAACACCGTGTCATAAGTGACAATTATGATTGAAGAATTTGTGGCCATTTTTATGAAAATGGGGCTATTTAAAATGCGAAATATGAAGCAATTTTTTACAGAAAAGTTTTGAGATTCCAAAAAAAGTCTTTTGAAGCACTTACACTCACAAAATGCCATAATGTTTACAAATTGCTAGTAATGTCTATATTAAAGATGTGAGACAGTGTGCAAAATAATTAGAGTTGCATAATTTTTGAAAAAACAAAAAAATACCTCAAAATAAACTTTGTCATATTAAAGAGTACTATTAACACATTCCGTTCCAAAAGTTTGAAAAAACATTTGGAGCCATTAATGAGAAAATAGAGTTTGAGGATTTCCAAAAACGCGGAATTTTAAGCTTTCGGTTGAGTTTTTGAGAAACTTTACTTGACATTATTTAAAGTACATGTCCTCATGAAATAATTAAAATTACTATTCTATAATTTTCGAGAAAACAAAAGAATAAAGCAATATGGCGTTTATGTCATCTTTTAGAGTACATTTTGTAATACCCTACGAAAAGTTTAAAGTAAACATTTTGAGAAGTTTTTGAGAAAATCTTGGTTTTGTAATTTTTTTAAATTTCACATATAGCACGAAATATTGCGCGAGAATTACAACAATTTTCAAAAAAATGTACATGACCTTAAAGGAAAAATTCAGCATGAAAAACAAATTGTATTTGAATGAAAAATCTGTATCAGCAATTTTGTAGTTGGAGAAAGATGCAGAAAAAATTTCAAACTTTTGCAATTTTATTAAATTCACAGTTAAAATTCAGGACCTTAGTATCTTCGAATACTAAGATCCCTCCTCTTCCCTGAGCGCACGTTTAGTGGTGGAGAGCTGCGTGACCTTGAGTGGCGAACTTAAGTTTTCAGATATCCCAAAAACACTTGTCACAAAAAAATCAAAATTTTAAAAAAAAATGCTTCAAAAATACATACGACTCTCTCTCTCTCTACTTCATATATATATATATATATATATATATATATTATATATATTGAAACGAATCGTTATCACTCACGTAATAACAATGCGTTTTGGCGCATATTAAGAATTTGAACTGCGCGGCAGTGGCCAGCACACCGACGGAGTCGGGTGCGAGGAACCGGAGTCGGTTCGGGGGCGAGAAAACCGAAGGCCACGAGGCGCGACAGTAGCGGAAAGACTGTCATGAGAGGCGGACGTGCGGACAGTAGCGGAGAGAATGTCATGAGAGGCAGACGTGCGGAGTGGCGCGGACTTGATTGGTGAGAGTAGTGAAAGTGAACGTGGTGCCGTAGGACTGAAAGTGGTGCCAGAGGACTGGAAAGGCGTGGTGTTAAGGAAAGCGAGTGACTAGAGTGAAGCACTAGTTGGGAGGTGAAACAAGACGAGAAGGACATGGGATCATGGTGGAGTGTCACCCACTGTGAATGATCTCCACGTGGAGTGAACGGAACTGTGCGGAGGGGTGGAACGGTGTATACCAGCGTTCGACTTCATTGGGAGCAAAACTGGGTGAACGGTCAACGACTATTGCTGCCTGGATTGAAGTCCACATGCGGAAGCAGTCGAAACGTTCCGGGGACGTTTAGAAGCACCACAGCGGCCACGAGTGGGAGGGGGAGCGGCTAACGGCAACGGAACGTCCACCGGTCTTCCGAGCGCAGCCGAATACAACGAACATACCCGAAGGGCGAGGCGGCGGACCCGACACGTCGGCAGGCCGCGCATGGAATAAGCGACCGGGGCGGCATCGCAAGACCCCCTTCCCCGCGCCGCCCCCCCCCCGCGGCACGAAGAGACGCGGACGGCGCGGCGCTCGGCGCCGGCTCGACGGTGGAGGAGCGAGCAGGCAGCAAAGCAAGTCAGGTTGGAGTATCACTAGTAAAGGCGGCAGGAAGGTAGGGGAGGGAGGATAAGTAGTCCGTGGAGAACAGTGATTTCGTGGTGAGGCCCCACCAAATATTGGAGTCATTATAGGAAGTGAAGCTCCGGGAGGGCGGAGGATAGCGAAAGGGGTTATAGTTAAATACAAGGGGGAAAACAGAATGAATGCTAGTATAAGCACCAAAGGTAACAAGCTTTGTAAAAACAATTATTTATGTAATAAAAGTTCTTGTTAATCACCATTTCCAGTGTGCGCGTGATTTGCCGGAGCCCATTCCCGGACAAGAATCCCTGTCCCCTTTCCTTCTTTCATTCTTTTTAATTTTTACATATCTTATGCAGAGTCTATCTACGACTCGTTGCATATATATATATATATATATATATATATATATATATATATACACATACATATATGAGGTAAAATCCGACACCGTGTTGCTGAGCTCCATGAAAGTTGACATTTCTACGCGTTTTTCATCCAGAAATTTTATGTGCTGTTAATTCTCTTGTAACTCCATTACACGGCGCTGTAGAACAAGACTAAATATTCACGTCAAATGCAACCTGCAACATTCGGGGCAACATTTTTAATCTACATCATTAAATAACTTCTAAATGAAGCGTTCTTGAGCATGATGAACTAAAGTTTTTAGGCAGAAGACTCAAATAAACGTTTCTTACACCGTAATCTACATGATGAGACCTTCGTGAACATTCTATTGCATTTTTGCTGGTCCGGCGCTTCTCGATAATACCTCACCTGCTCAGTAGCGTATAGAATCTGCAACTAAATGTGAATGAGAGAGGCAGAGACAGAAAAACACAGAGACAGACAGACAGACAATGATAGAGAAAAGTGACTTCAGTTCCGGAATCCTGTCAGAAATATAAAAGATCAGTACTGAAAATGATGCAATGATCGGAGAGTAAATTGGTAGGTCAGTGTAATGAAGGAGTTTTACAAGAACCAAACTAGTCGAAATTCGACATCCCTTCAGGAGGCCTAAAATACTTCAGGACACTGACGTGCATTGTGATGAGTATATTGATGATTTTTCTCCACTTTCTATCTTTCAATGTGTTTGGCACTTGTTCCAAGGAAATGTCCCAGCTGATAGCACCAATTGTAGGGAATTACTTTGTAAAATATTTAAAAATATGGAATTTTGGACTTTTTTGGTTCTTGTAAATTGTCATAAAATCTCAGATATCTATTGATATCTGAATGGAAAATTATAAGTAATATGGTTTGGAATAAATTTAATATCAGTTGGACATTTCTTATATATGTATTTGTATGTGTATTGAGGAAATATTTGAGTATTTAAAAATATTTCAGCACTAGCGCTCAAAAATTTAACTTTTAGCACGCTCTGAATGCCCTAAATCGCGTTTACTCGAGGCTGTCTAAAATTAGTTTGTATTTGTAGATCAAAATAATAAGGTAACAAATTCTAAATGCAATTTAAGAAGGCTTTAAATGTGCAATCAGACTTTTTGTAATCATCTGGACGGGTACTCTTTGAAATCCATCTAATCTCTTCAACTTTTCTCCGTCTGCGAATCAAAAGGCAAACGGCTCTTTCCTGAGTCACGACAGATCACCCCTCCGCGCATATGGCCTTTCACTTTCGCACGTAGAATGAGGCGCGTTTTCCCTTGTGCGGACGGCACGTGACGGCGCGTAGATTCCTCGCGCGGATAACACGCAGCGCCGCCGCGCGCAGAAAGATTGGATCCGGGGCACGACGCGCCCCGAATCGATGCCCCGAGCACGCACTCGCGCCGCGCAGCCCGGGTTGGGTGGGGCGAAGCGGGGTAGGAGGGCAGGGGTGGGCTGGGGCGGGGAGGGGTGGGGCGGGGCGGGGTGTAGAGGGTGGGGTAAGGGAGCGGGGCAAGGGGGCGGGGTAGGGGGCGGAGCAACGGGCGGGCAAGGGGGTGTGGCGAGGGGCCGGGACAGGAGCAGTGACAGGAGGAAGGTCGGGCGGGGAGAAGGGGTTGGGGCGAGGCGGGGCGGGGAGGGGTGGGGGCGGGGAGGGGTGGGGCGGGGAGGGGCGCGGAGGGGGAGGGAGGGGCGGGGAGGGGAAGGGGCGGGGAGGGGCGGGGAGGGGCGGGGAGGGGCGGGACGGGGCGGAGAAGCGGGCGAAACGGGGCGGGGAGGGGAGGGGCGGAACGGGGCGGGACGGGCGGGACGGGGCGAGAATGAAGTGGGTTTATAAGAAGGGAAGGGAAGGCTTGAAGGTAGGTTGGAAAAGGAACGATAAAGAAGGAATGAGAACGGCACTGGAAGGGGAAGACGACCCGAAAATAGTCAACGAACCCATTCTGGTTGATGATCAAGATTTGAAAATATATCAAGAAATTGATTTCAACATAAAAATAGGAACAACGAATCAAAATTCAATATCCATGGCTGTAAAAAAATCTGGCATTTGTATAGAAGCGAAAGTAGGATAAGTCTAGTGATAAAATAATAGTGTGAAGTGACCTAGTCCAGATTTATCTGACGACAGTGACATTATTGAGAAAATAGCAAGGATAGGGCAGTGACTAGCAAACTTCATCTAATGGAAGAAGAATATTAGAAAGCAAACTTAGTCACAACTGTACAAGATAAAGGAAGAAAGTTATTCCCTCTAATTAAGAAATGTTGGTTAAAATTAATGCAATACTTATGGTAATGAAGATTAATTTTTTGTAGGCGATGTTGTCAATATATTTTGTTTGATTAAGAAAGTATATAAGAAATTAGACATAATTCAGACAGGACAAGTGAGAGAAGAAAGTAAAATAACGCGACAGTTCGCCACTTAATGAGAATGAACCCTTACAAAACACCTAAAAAATTGAGTAGATGTTTACAAAATAAGATAGTGATGTAGAACTAAACAATTTGAATCACAGTCATCAATATGGTAATAAAGATAAGAATAGGGGATATAAAGCAGAATAAAACTCAGTGGCGTGTAGAGTGCTATGAGTGTACTTACAGGTCGACAATTTGCATGGCAATATGTTCAATTCTTTTAACAGTCAAAACATTATTTATAACAACCTTACACTATGTAGCAATAGGATCCGAGCGGTGATTGACTATTGGGGTTGTATTCCTCCTGCTTAATTGTCAAAGTTACAATTATACAGATTGATGAAATACAAATTATAACCTTGAGGGGTCTGTTTACTCATTAAGCCTCTTTTAAAGGTTGAATGGTAGCTCAAGTGGTTAGAACAAGTGAGCGTACACCCGGAGATACGAATTCAATTCCTGGCTGGGGTAGCTAGTTATTAAATCAGTCAAAACATAATTTATCTCAATAACGTTCAGACGGCGACTTGACTTTGTTCCAAAAACTTTGAAACATATAAACCAGACACGCCCAAATAAGCCAAAATTTGATCAAAACCGAGGTATTGACATTTACGGTTAGTGGGAAACGTCCTGTTGTGGCGTATCATGTTGCTACCCCAAGACCTTCAAATGAACATTTTTTATTACATTAGTTAATTTGTAACTTTCTATAAATTATGGTATTTCATGAGAAGCCTAGATATAATTCCAAAGGAATTTCAGATTTTCGGATAAGTCTTATTCGTTTATACAAAAATAACATGAATATTTAAATGTGAATTACTACAAGCATCAATTTTGTATGCAAGTAACGTATGTATGTCACTAGATGATACCTGGTGTTGCTCAGATATTTATTTCTCACAATCGTTCATTAAACAAAAAACCCGTGACTCTCGCTTTTCTTGCCTCCCTTATACTCCCTATCGGTCCTACAAAACTACAACTCTCGTGCCCACCATTCAGCTCTTTTCGTTTAAATCTGTTCCTCCCGCACGCACTCCCTTACATGTCGTGCCCGTTCTGCTAACAACCTCCCGACCATCAAGTTTTCGTGCAACATTTTGAAGCAATCACTCCAAAAGTTCTACAGTTTTTGTGGCACATACAATTTGCACTACCTTTTACGTAACAGGGACACGAAGATGAAAAATTTAGTGCATGTGTGTGTGTGTGTGGGGGGGAGTATCAACCAAAAAATCATATCTTCGGAACCATTGGAGATAAATTTAAATTGTGCTATTGATGGATTAAATACTTTTTAAGTTAAGTCGATTCCTAAAGTTTGAATCTTTAGTAATCGATTGAGAAAGTTTAAACAGTATTTAAAAGCTGATAATTAGAAAATCACACAAAGACACTTCAGATTTCTTTACATGTATTGATGAACTGAATATTTGATGATTAAACACTACCTTTAATTATTCTTTAATTATTAAATAATTTGGGGTACGAGGCAAGTCATTTTCTTAACAAATCAATGAAATTCAAAATTTTAAATGGATTAAGAATTACAGGTCGGGTAAGATGTTATATCCAATTGATATTGCAAAAAAAGTCCTAGAATGTAATTGTTAGTAGAGTTAGCAGGTATGTCTCGTAACTAGTGAATAATGAGTGTAAAAATTTGCATTACGCATGGATTAAAGTCCACTTTAAATAGCAGAATATAGATGAGTCGAGGCTTATTTCTGCGACTTGAAAAATTTGACAAAATTCAGTCACAGAGTATACATTCGCTAAGACAATTATTAATAATGACTTTGAAAATATTTCTCGTAAGTCTCGGCTTTTTAAACGCTCTGAATTGTTGCACTGTGCTATAAGTTCTTCAAATTTCAATTATCAACGATAAAGCAGTTGTATATAAATGTGCTAATACATGAAGACTAAAACCTCAAAAATAACATTATTTTCAATCTGCAATCAGAATGGACTCCCTCAATATGTTGTGTTGTATTGAGTTTCTAGGTATAGTTGGTCTTTTGCTCAAATACATACTTCGAGTATGTATTTCCGATATTAAATTGCAACTTATAAAAGTGCACACCTCAAAGTAATTCTGAAGATAATCTAGATTTTATGAAGTGGGAACATGGCAAAATATTACAAAATAGACTTTGTTTATTATTTACAGTGACACATACGAGGCAAACAATACAGAATATGCAAAAGTATCAAAAGCGCTACCTTTGACAGAACTCGTGGACTTAGAATAGGCAACTTGCTCAACAGCAGTGCATTAAGGTTTGCTTGTTGCATAGTTGAACTATAACAATGACGGTAGAGCTTTAATCTCGGTGCATCGTCTTCCTTTGGATAGAGCTTACAGTATTTAGTTGTAATGAAGGAAGTCCCAGTACTGTAATAATAGTAATAATAATAATAATAATAATAATAATAATAATAATAATAATAATAATAATAATAATCACAAAATGTACTGGAACAGGTCCATCTTAACAGATAGGTCTGTATTATCTAATAAACCGGACATTGTATGGCATGACAAGAAAAAGAAGAAGGTGTATCTGATCGATGTCGCTGTCCCGCTTGCTCACAATATCTCAAAGAAAAGGAGTGAAAAAATTCTAAAATATCAACCATTGGCAAATGAGATAAAGAAAATTTGGAGCCACGTAGAAATGGTGACAATTGTACCAATTATTCTAGGTGCCACTGGTGAAATTCCGAAGTTCCTTCATGAATCCCTAGCTGAACTACAACTGAAGAAGGGGCTATACATCCCACTGCAGAAAATTGTCATACTAGACACGTGCAACATCGTGAGTAAGTTTCTAAACCTTGATGGTTGATCCAGTGCTGATTACGACAGATGAATCGTGTATCTCTTGTTCATGGTAACCGAGATGCATGTGTTGAAAGAAGTGAAAAGCAAAGAAACAACAACAACAACAACAACAACAACAATAATAATAATAATAATAATAATAATAATAATAATAATAATAATAATAATAATAATTCAACTTCAAGTCTCCGAAGTCTTCTCTCGCTTCGATCACATTTGGGGCACGTGGATACCGAGGATTCAGTAGCAGGACCAGGATTTTGCTCAACTCCGCCGATCACAAGAAGAGTGGCCAAAACTGCTGCGCAGAGCAAGGCCACGCCGTCGCCGGACCGCACGCGCACCGCTTGCCCCTTCGCCACCCGGAAAACACGCAGGCGCCCTCCCCAGATGCCCACGCGGGCGCAGTAAACCGCCAAGTCGCAACCCATGGCCTTTCACTTTACCGAGCTGCTCCGAAACACGTCCTAACACGACGACTACCTGTAGACGACTGTATAAACAGTTCGAAGAGCAAAGCCATCACGTTTGGTAGGGGTCGATGTTATGGTGAAACAGTGTACAAATTGAATAACAATGTCATACCTACAGTTATATCTTGCAAATATTTAGGAATACAGTTAGACAGTAAATTGAGTTGGGAAAATCAAGTAAATTTCGTTGTAGGGAAAGCCTGGAGATCTTTTACATTTCGTTATGCGGATTCTAAAGAGGAGTACGGTGAAAAGTAAAGAATTAGCTTATATGTCACTAGTGCGACCCGTGTTAGAATACGGCGCGCTATGCTGGGACCCGTACAGAATATCGCAGCAAGGTAATCTAGAAAGGCTCCAGCGCAGATCATTAAAATTCACTTTCAGGGGTACAAAAAATAAAGGTGCATGGGAGTCACTCGAAAAAAGGCAGATTAAGTTGCGACTCTGTGCTATGTACAAAGCATACAAAGGTTATCCTGCTTGGGTTTGATTGATTGATTGAATAGGGTTTAAAGGGCGCTTCGACTGCTGTGGTTATTTGCGCCCATGCCAGAGTATTTGGAGAAAAGAATATTCAGTGTTGCATATGTAACTTACTCACTGTTTAAAAGCAGGGACCGAATACCGAAATAATAGCGGTAAAGGTATTTATACCGGTATAGAAATACCTTTACCTCTATTATACCTTTATTCAAAATACCTTAAAAAATACCGGTATAAGACGTCAAATACCGGTATTTTTAGAGGTATTTTACCTTTATTCGACGTCTATACCGGTAAAATACCTCTATTTAGAGGTATTTTACCGGTATTTTCTCATGAAAATACCGGTATTTTCATGACAAAATACCGGTATTTCAGTAGAATCATACAGGTTTCGAAGGGAAACAATCTGACGTGAGGGCGCGCGAACGCGCGTGTGGGAGCGCGAACGCGCGTGTGGGAGCGCGAACGCGCTTGTGGAGTCGTGCGAGCGTGTAAGGGAACGAACGCGCGTGACGGGGCGCAAACGCGCGTGGGATCGCGCGCGCGTGTGGGCGCACGAACGCGCGTGTGGGAGCGCGAACGCGCTTGTGGAGTCGTGCGAGCGTGTAAGGGAACGAACGCGCGTGACGGGGCGCAAACGCGCGTGGGATCGCGCGCGCGTGGTGGGCGCACGAACGCGCGTGTGGGAGCGCGAACGCGCTTGTGGAGTCGTGCGAACGTGTAAGGGAACGAACGCGCGTGACGGGGCGCAAACGCGCGTGGGATCGCGGCGCGCGTGTGGGCGCGCGAACGCGCGTGTGGGAGCGCGAACGCGCTTGTGGAGTCGTGCGAGCGTGTAAGGGAACGAACGCGCGTGTCGGGGCGCAAAACGCGCCGGGGGTCGCGCGCGCGTGTTGGCGCACGAACGCGCGTGTGGGAGCGCGAACGCGCGTGTGGGAGCGCGAACGCGCGTGTGGGAGCGCGAACGCGCGTGTGGGAGCGCGAACGCTCGTGTGGGAGCGCGAACGCGCGTGTGGGATCGCGAACGTGCGTGTGGGAGGCGCGAACGCGCGTGTGGGGACGCGAACGCGCGTGGGTTGGGGCGCCAACGCGCGCGTGTGGGAGCCCGAACGGGCCACTGATCGGACATTATCTTTTGTTCCTAATCCTTTCGCCTTAAATACACACTCTTTCACGCTCTACACTATTAGACCTCAGGAGACTAGTCAGAGTGTGTTCCTATTAACGATTGAATGATTATAAGTGATTCCGAGCGCGGCAATTGCTAACCCCGTAAGTGCAGGCGTTTTCTACGAGAGGTGGCAGTGATCTTCCTCATTGCATGGCAAGATCAGGCGCCGACGTACCTTCGATTAGCGGGATTTCCCTAAACCAGGTATCTCCCACCAGCGCCCCCCTCCCCAGCCGGCAAAAGCTCCCGCGCGAGTCTTCCGGCATGTATGGCAGTGTAATGCATGCTAGTGTAAGTGTAAGTGAAGGGGTGAGGATAGGACAAGAGGAAGGAAAGATCGCGCGCGGTCTGTGGCCCGTCTATTAGGATACTGCTCCGGCATTCCTCTGATATTGTTCGGAGAAACCAAGGAAAACTACCGATCAGAGCAGCCGGCCGCTAGAATTCTCCTCGGCCCGCGCGCGATCTTTCCTTCCTCTTCCTTGTCCTATCCTCACCCTCAAAACTCATAAATATGAAATTTAAGTGCTGTGAAGTATGGCAAGTAGTTTTTAAAACAATTGCAACGTGCCGCCTCTCGAAGTGCAGACATCGCCGCGCGTGGTCGGGCCTGCGGCCTCTGCCAGGATATGACCTTCGACATCAGTTGTGAAAGAACGAAGGCGACAGAAATCTGACATCGGTTGATAAGACTTCACGCAACGTTCCTTGGCGCATTCCGATTCTCGGAATCAGTTCCCCTTTGTAAGAAACTGCGAGGGCTGCGCCGTTGCGTAGGCAGTTTCCGGAGGTCAGCGTTTCGACCCACGAGCGTCTACGGTTCGGCAGAGGATAACGCACTCGACCTAATACTCCACGCTATTAATTTCTTTTCGCAGTGAGTAGAATTGAAATATGAGAGAAGGATGTTTGACCGTAGGCCCCAACAAACGCTTGCCGAATGTGTACTGTGTGTGTGTGTGTGTGTGTGTGAGAGAGAGATGAGAGAGAAATCGAAAGAGAACGAAAGAGAGAAAGAGAAAGAAAGAGCGAGTGTATATAGCGCGTGGTACATAGAGCGTGAGTGTATAGCGCATAAGTGTGTAGCACGCGTGTGAGAGGTGCAAGCGTGTGTTAGGCGCTCGCGTTTGTTCGGCGCGCGCGTTTGTTCGGCGCGCGCGTTTGTTCGGCGCGCGCGTTTGTTCGGCGCGCGCGTTTGTTCGGCGCGCGCGTTTGTTCGGCGCGCGCGTTTGTTCGGCGCGCGCGTTTTGTTCGGCGCGCGCGTTTGTTCGGCGCGCGCGTTTGTTCGGCGCGCGCGTTTGTTCGGCGCGCGCGTTTGTTCGGCGCGCGCGTTTGTTCGGCGCGCGCGTTTGTTCGGCGCGCGCGTTTGTTCGGCGCGCGCGTTTGTTCGGCGCGCGCGTTTGTTCGGCGCGCGCGTTTGTTCGGCGCGCGCGTTTGTTCGGCGCGCGCGTTTGTTCGGCGCGCGCGTTTGTTCGGCGCGCGCGTTTGTTCGGCGCGCGCGTTTGTTCGGCGCGCGCGTTTGTTCGGCGCGCGCGTTTGTTCGGCGCGCGCGTTTGTTCGGCGCGCGCGTTTGTTCGGCGCGCGCGTTTGTTCGGCGCGCGCGTTTGTTCGGCGCGCGCGTTTGTTCGGCGCGCGCGTTTGTTCGGCGCGCGCGTTTGTTCGGCGCGCGCGTTTGTTCGGCGCGCGCGTTTGTTCGGCGCGGGCGTTTGTTCGGCGCGCGCGTTTGTTCGGCGCGCGCGTTTGTTCGGAGCTCGCGTTTGTTCGGAGCGCGCGTTTGTTCGGCGCGCGCGTTTGTTCGGCGCGCGCGTGTGTTCGGCGCGCGCGTTTGTTCGGAGCTCGCGTTTGTTCGGAGCGCGCGTTTGTTCGGCGCGCGCGTTTGTTCGGCGCGCGCGTGTGTTCGGCGCGCGCGTTTGTTCGGAGCTCGCGTTTGTTCGGAGCGCGCGTTTGTTCGGCGCGCGCGTTTGTTCGGCGCGCGCGTGTGTTCGGCGCGCGCGTGTGTCGGCGCGCGCGTTTGTTTGAATCGCGCGTTTTGTTCGGATCGCGCGTTTGTTCGGCGCGCTCGTTTGTTCGGCGCGCTCGTTTGTTCGGATCGCGCGTTTGTTCGGATCGCGCGTTTGTTCGGCGCGCGTGTTTGATGCGCGCACGTGTTGGCGCGCGCATGTGTTTGGGGGCGCGTGTGTTTGGCGCGCGCGTGTGTGGGCGCGCGCGTGTGGTTAGCTCGCGCGTGGGTTTGCCGCGAGCGCGTGTGGCACGCGTTTGTGGCGCGCGCGCGTTTGTGGCGCGTGTGTGGGGCACGCGGCACTATTTCCATTGAAAATACCGGTATAATACCGGTATAACCTTTATGGACGTCCATACCGGTATAGACGTCCTATAAAGGTATTTTACCGGTATAAAAGAATAAAGGTATTTTATACCGGTATGAAAAAATACCGGTATATTACCGGTATTTTTACCGGTATTCAATACCTTTTCGGTCCCTGTTTAAAAGCATGTACATTGGCTAAAAAGGAGGCTCGAATTTTGATTCAAGTATACATGCAGAAATGGCAGAAGGAAAATAGAAAAAGGGCGCGTAAAATTTATCTTAAAACGTAAAATTGGCTGTAAAGGGGCAAAAAAACAACATAAAACACTGTTCTTTCAAATAAAATTATATATTCTGCTTTCTCTCAAAAACAAAAAGTTTTGAGAGCGCAGAATCGTCATCCCCAAGCACCACTTGTAGCGAGTTGCCCAGGTCATGTCTTCGTCGACTGCCAATAAATTTCCTACAGTACAGCAGGACGTGTTCCACGGAAAGAACAGTCTTGCACGAGTCACAGATGGGGGGAGTTTCATTTCGAAGAATGAAACCGTGAGAGAAATGGCAGTGTCCGATACGAAGACGGGTTAAAATAACTTCCTCGCGCCTACAGGACCGTGATGAGGAGCGGCAGGGATACACAGAATTCTTTATCGCACTTAGTTTGAGAGTGCTATTGTGCCACTCTGTTTGCCACGCTATAAGCACGGATCGTTTCAAGAGCCCTTGAACATCGGTCCATGGCACAGAAGGGATGTCGATACGAGTTTTACGAGTCGCTGATTTCGCCGCTTGGTCGGCCAGTTCGTTCCCTCTGATACTCACGTGGCCTGGGACCCAACTAAGTACCAAGTCATAGCGGGCGGGACAGAAGACGATGGATCAGGCTTTAACGGATAAAGTCAGGTAGTCTGACGAAGGACGGGAGACAGCTTGAAGAGAGCTGAGAGAATCGGAACAGATAACTACTTGCCGCAACGTCGCTGATTCAATGTATTTTAGGGCCTCAAAGATTGCATACATTTCGGCAGTGAAAATACTGCATTTGGAGTGAAGCCGAAATGATTTGGTGGCCCTGATACAGTAAAAAACCACTTGCCACCGCGTCGCTGCACGATGAACCATCCGTGTATAAGAATAAATGATCCGGATAGGATTCTCTCATATCCAGAAACTGCTTCTGGTAAACCAGAGGACTAGTAGTTTGGCTAGTAGACAGGCCAGTGGACTAGTAGACAGGCCAATTCCCTCAACTACTTTTTCTGGTGAAGTAACAAGATTTCCATTAATAAGAAGTCCTGGGACAGATGGTGGGGAAAATCTTCCTCCGATCTGACGGATCTTTCGCCATACTACTTTAGGCGGGGTATGGCAAGAAAGAGAAGAAATAAAGGCTCTCCAGGAAGCGGTCTTACTTTCCCGTATTACTAATCTGGCTCTGGCTCGCTTTCTTTTCAAATCGATCAGGTTTGATGCGGTGGGGAACCTATTGAGCCTCGCGAGTGCTTGCTTTCGGTCACGCACCGCGGTGGCACAGTCAGCATTCCACCAAGGCACAGGGACGCGTCGTGGCCGACACGTAGACTTCGGGATTGCAATGGTGGCTGCGCGAAGAAGGGCGTCGGTGAATTGGGCCACCAAGGTATCGATATTATTTGAAAAGTGGTCTGGCATTATAATTTTCTCGCTGAATGTATCCCAGTCGGCTCGATGGAATAGCCAGCGAGGAGGGTGGATGCCGTCTAAATTAGGGATATTAAAGTGGACCAAAGTGGGAAAATGGTCACTCCCATGTAGATCATCGAGTACAGTCCACTCTACCATGGTAGATAGGGATGGACTGCAGAGTGCCAGATCGATTGACGAGAAGGAGTTTGACGCCATGGAGAAATGAGTGTGATTCCCGGAATTCAGAAGAATTAAGTTTTGCTGGTCAATAATATTTTCGAGGAGAGAACCTCTCGGGCAGGTCCTCGTGCCACCCCAGAGGGGATTGTGGGCATTAAAATCCTTCGCAATAAGAAAAGGGGCGGGCAACTGAGAAAAAACATCTTCAAGTTCCTCTTGTGACACGACTTGGCCAGGGGGAATGTATATACTACACACCGTAAAAGATAACGATGGTAGGTGTACCCGAACGCAAACTGTTTGGAGGTCGGTTCGAACGTTGTGTTCCTCCGAGAACAGGGAGTCGCGGATGAGTACCGCGACACCGCCGTGAGCACGAAGTCCGTCGTCTTGATCGAACCGATAGATATTAAATCCGCGAAGAGACAGGGGATGATGAGGGAGAAGATGAGTTTCCTGAAGACAGACTATAAATGGTTTGTGGCGAGAAATTATTAATCTTAATTCTTCTGAGTGAGCACGAAGACCATTTAAGTTCCATGAGAGAGCCATTATGAGAAATTATTTCTTGGTTGCTTCTTTTTCTTTCTTACCTTCTGAATGGTTGTAGAGGAACTCTCGTGGGGTTCCTCATCAACAGCAGAGTCATCCTGACTGCTGCTGGATATGGTCGGGGGGTTTTCCCGACTTTTGGCCACGGGTGACCGAGATCTACAGGGGCTGGAGGATCGTCCGATGTGATTCTCAGAGACAGAAAGAGGTGGACGGGATTTGGATGACGTATTTTTCCTGGGAGGCGTTGTCTGTTTAAGATCGATTTCAGTAGAAGTCTCAGTGGAAGTGGTCGATTTCTGGTAGAGGTTTTGCACAGCTTTTTGTACTTTGTGGGAATTATAATTTTCCTACCTTGGATACATGCCGAATCTTCGGGGAAGTCTGTCGGCGACACCTGACAACTAAAGTGCGAAATTACCGCTGGGGTACAGTGAGTTTGACAACTCGCTGTTACCCCCGGGGACTTAGGTTTTACAGCACAGCAAAGATCTTGATAGGTCCACTGGATTCCTGATTTGGAACCTACGCTTCGCCTCAGGGAAGGAAACCTTTTCGGTTACCCTTATTTTTTGGATTTCCCTTTCCCGGAGAAACGTGGGACACTGGTTGTCGTTGGCTGGGTGATCGCCTTCGCAATTCACACAGTGCGGTGGTTTGTCGCAGGGTTGTGGGTCGTGAACTGATGATCCGCACTTCCCGCAAACTGCGTTTACGGACATACATCACTGTTGGGTATGCCCAAACCTTTGGCACTTGAAGCAGCGCAAAGAGTTCGGCACATACTGCCGCACACGGAGGTTGTAGAAAGCGGTAACGATCCTTTCCGGGAGGGTTGGTCGGTCAAAAGTAAGGATCAGGGTAGAAGTAGGGATCACTTTCCCCTGCTCCTTCCTTCCGATCCTGTACACCTCAGTCACGCCAAAGGTCTTAAAAAGTTTAGAAGATCTTCCTCCGTTTCTGTAGCAAAGTCCTCGTGGTTGACTACGCCTTTGCTCAGGTTCAAGGTGGGATGAACCGTGACTACTACCTGGAGGCCGGCAATCTGCTTCGTATTTTGAATTTTTACAATCTGCTCGTCGGTACGCGCTTCAAAAAGAATGGTTCCATTCCTTTGTCGCACGACCGCTTGGAGCTTCCCGTAGGCTTCTTCGATGGCTCGCGCCAGACGGACAGCACTCACAGTTTTAAAATTCTTACCTTCCTCGGCACATGCCATGAGGAGGAAACGAGGCTTCTTGGGTCGATCTTCTTGTTTAGAAAAAAAACTATTCAAGTCAATAGTTCTCTCTGCACATCTCCTCTTCCTTGCGGAAGAGGGCGGGGGGAAAGGTGAAGTATCCATATAGATGGAATAGGTTCATCCTCGTGGTCCCCATCCACCACGGAGCCCAACAAGGGGACACTCCATCGGAGTGCCAGGGTTGCCACGAGGATATAGTGGGGGAATAACACAGCGCTGCACCGCCGTGGATTCCCCCGCTCACCCTGGAGTTCAGTAGAAGACCTAGTCCGAGCCGATTGATCGGGAGTGGGTTAGCTCCCGACCGCCCGTCTAGAAGAGTCCGGGGCCAAAGCGAGTGTGTTGGAACCTACAGGGAATGTTCCCCAAAATACGTAATCAACGTACTCCTTAGTGCAAGGCGAACAGTAGCACTAGGACTAGATAGGGAAACAAACAGGTCCCTCAACTGCCAGGACACACATTCCCTCCGACACGGGTCGCCATGCACGGCAAACACATGGGTGGGCGTTCAGCATACAGAGAAGGCCAGTGAGGAAGAAAAGAAGTGAAAAGAACGTACATGACATGAAATGAGAAGCAAGAAGATGAAAAAAATGGAGAAAGGAACACTTGAGTGCCTTCTCTGCATCCCCCCGTCAGGACGTGGACCAACCCACCTCGACGGGTCCTGCTTGGGGTGAAATTAACGTCGTCTAGGAAAACCTACTTACTTCGGTAGAGCGGATCACAAGCACAAAATTAAGACAAGAGTGCAGAAAACGGACGTTGGGAAATTTTTATTCACAAACAGAACTATTAGAGACTGGAACAGTTTGCCTGCGACAATCTTTGAACCCTTTCCTCAAAACCTGAGAAAATTTAAAAATAAATTAGTTTCCTAGCTATTCATCTATATTTTATGTCATTGTATTATTGTTAAGTTTCTACTGTTAAATAAGTAGAATTTCCTATAAAGTAATTTGTCTAATTATTATTAGTAGTAGTTGTAGTAGTAGTGTCATTATTATTATTATTATTATTATTATTATCATTATTATTATTTATATTCGTGTAGTGCAGTGCAGTGCAGTGTTGTGTAGTGGAGGGAAAGAAATGCGAAGGAAATGCATAACAGTTAAGTGTTGTGAAGTGCAGTGCAGTGAAGTGAAGTGAAGTGAAGTGGAGTAAAATGAATTGGAGTAAGGTTTGCGCTGTGAAATTATGTACCATTATTCTTAATTATTGTTTTTTCCTAAATTAAGTACTCTCTTGTAATTTAAATATTCTGCCACCAAGTAATGATACTTAATTGCAGAATTAATAATAAATCTAATCTAATAATAATAATAATAATAATAATAATAGGGAATTAAGGAATAACACGGTGTAGGGAATTAGCGACCCCATCGTCCGTAGTACCCTGCCGGAGGGTCGGGACTGCGCAATCAGCCCAGTTTCCCCTACCTAGAAAGGGGCGCTGACCGCTGACCTGTCCTAGATATCCTCCCTTTCATATTCCGTCCTCCCCCTTCCAGCGGGAGGAAGTGGATGGATTAAGTAGCTCATTTCCTCCCGTTCCTAAACACTAGCTATTTCCTCACCTTTAAAATTTTCCCAATCAGATAATTCCTTTCCTAGTCCCATTCCATCTTCAATGCAGCGACTGACTGGAGCAGGCGGCTGCAAACAGAAAGAGTAAAGAGTAAGATCAGCAGATGAGGGACAATGAGCCCCAATGGTGAACTTGGTGGATGGACTCTTCTGACATACTCACCTGGCAGACAGGTATAAAATGCGATACCCATGCAATTATGGAGAGAAACAAGAAAAGAAGTGATGCCTCGGGACACATCGAGCCATGAGGCTGCCCTCGATGTGTGTCATAGTCAGCCTCCAGACGACGACAGGAAAACAACGTGGATCTAACCGCTCGGACAGAAGAACCAAGTGTCCCTCTGCCTGCTGGCCCGCCACCCGTAAGGAGGACTGCCAGCAGGAGAGAAGATGCTGGGCGTAAGAGATGGACGCGCGAGATGAATATTGAAGTAATGAGAGCGTTCTATTACATTAACCAGTGTCAACATGATCCACTCCCAGGATGGAGGCAAGATCTTCACGCCGAATTCACGAGACGGTATCAAGAACTCCATCTGACCGAACAAAATGTAGCTGACAGAAAACATGTCATAGTCAGAAGATGCTTCCTCTCTGAAGTAGAACAAGAGCAAATACGACAGGAAGTCGAAAACTCGTCGCGACTATCTGCGAGCACAATTGAACAAATAGAAAGGAGTGAATCAGTACTGAGGCAGGAAGCCGAAAACTCATGGCTACCAACTGTCTATACAGATGAGCAAATAGAAAGCAACAAAAGAGTTCTGAACTCTGGAAGTGATGTAGATCCAGAGGAGGAGACAGACAAAGTGAAAGAAAAATTCAGCAGTCTTCTTGCATATTACAGCCAAGTTGATCCTTTAAACAGACCAGCAATACCAGTTTTACGTAAAATAAATAAAGCCGAAGTAGTTCTTTCTCAAATCAACGACGTTTTGAAAGAACACCAGAGTATACAGCGAAATCTGTCGGAAGTTCAACTTGCTTTATACACTGCTGCAGTAACAGCAATTGAAATAAACGGTCAGAGGACTTACTAGCCCAGACAAAAATGACGAAGTCAAAAAGAGAGAAAACCTGCCTGGAAAAGACGACTCAAAAACAATATTGATGAATTGAGAAGTGAAGTTAATGTTCTCTCTCAATATTTAGAAGGTAGTAAATCAAAAAAGGTTCTGCGAAAAGTGAACGCCATTGCAGCTACAAATAAAATTGATCTATACAACCACAATAGCCGAACAAAAGTTGTTGACCTGAAAGATAACATCAGACAAAAGATGAAAATGAAGTGTGCTCGGCTTCGTAAATACAATTAAATTACAAAAAGGAAGGCACAAAAACGCAGAATTCAGATTCCGTCAAAAATAATTTCTGAGAAAGTTGAACTCTGACTCAAACAAGCAGCGAATCAGTCTAAATGAACAAGATTTTAAATCGTAATGGACAAACAAATGGGCTAAAACCTGTGGATTCGATGAAACCGGATCATGGATTAACAGTCTTAACAAACAACACGAGAATCTGCCCCAAATGAACTTAGAAGAAATAACAGCAAAAGACATTACAAGTGCCATAGGAATGACTCAGAATTGGAAATCTCCTGGACCAGACAGGATCCAAAATTTCTGGCTGAAGTACTTCACTCATGCTCATGAAAGTATTTCGCGCTGTTTCACCTAGGTGCTGAATAACCCTGATAAAATGCTTGACTATCTGAGTGAAGGGGACGCTTTTCTAATCCCCAAGAAGGGAGACCAAGAAAACCCAATGAATTGTAGACCAATAACATGTTTAACAACCATATATAAGCTCTTCACTTCTGTTATTAGTGAGAAAATCTACGTCCATTGTGCAAATAATAAAATACTTGAAGAACAGAAAGGTTGCATTAAGGGAGCTATGGGATGTAAACACAAACTCATTATTGATTCTGTTGTCTTGAAGCAAGCTCAGACAAAGAAAAGAAATCTCCACATCTGTTATATTGATTACAGCCAGGCGTTTGACTCAGTTCCTCACAAATGGCTAAACAAAGTACTGGACATTTATAAAATCTGTCCAAAAGTAAGAAATATTCTACAACATTTAATGAATAAATGACATACAAATATACGACTCCAAGGTAATATCTTGGGAAAAGCTGATGTGCGAAAAGGTATATTCCAAGGCGATTCCCTGTCAGCACTATGGTTTTGCCTCGCTCTCAACCCATTATCAACTCTCTTGAACAAAACTAAATGTGGCTATAGAATGAATATGAAAAACCAAGAAGACTCACCCATTTACTGTACATGGATGACGTAAAGCTGTACGCCGAAACACAAAATAAATTAGAATCACTTATAAATGTAGCAAGAATGTTCAGCGATGACATCGGGATGAAGTTCGGTCTTGATAAATGTGGTATAATAATATTCATAAAGGAATTGTTCAAAATACAAACCAAATTGTGTGTGATATTAAACAAATACCACCTGAAGAAACATATCGCTATTTGGGAAACCCTCAGAACCATCGACTGGACCATAATCGTATCAAGGAAGAACTTCGAATAAAATATCAAAAGCAACTGACAAAGTTGCTAAACACTTACTTATCAGGGGGTAATCTGATTTCAGCTATCAACATCTGGGCTGTGCCGGTTTTAACTTACTCCTTCGGTATTGTTCAGTGGACTGAATCTGACCTGGAGGAGCTGGACAGATCGACGAGAAGACTGTTACATAAATTCCGCTGTCTTCATCCAAACTCTTCAATAAGAAGATTCTATCTACCCCGAACGATGGGAGGCAGAGGGTTAGTTAAAATAAAAACTCTTTGCCTGAGACAAGAGGAAAAAATGCGACAGGTTCTCTTAAACTCCACCGACACGTTAATAAAATTAACTGTTAATGAGGACCACGGCTTCACTTCATTGAACCTCCATGAGCGAAATTATGAAATAAATATCTCTACGCACCAGTCGAGCTTCAATGAATGGAAGCAACAAGAAATTCATGGAAGATATCCAAAACTCTTGTTTCAAGATGATGTAGACATTCTTCGGTGATGTGGCTTTTAGAGAAACAAATATATCCTGAGACCGAGGGTTTTACAATGGCCATTCAAGACAGAGTTATTAAGACCAGAAACTATCGAAAGCATTGTTTGAAAGAAGATGTGGTGGATAAATGTAGGAAGTGTGGAGCTGTAGGAGAAACAATAGAACATGTCACAGCTACATGCTCTTCCCTCACAGACAGTGCTTGCTTGGGAAGGCATAACCAAGTTGCGAAAATCGTACACAGGGCAACCGCAATACAGCATAATTTAGTGGATGAATCGACACCGCCATTCTATAAGTACACTCCTGCTCCAGTCTTGGAATCAAGTTCCACTCTTTTGTATTGGGATAGACCAGTTCTAACTGACCGTACTGTGGATCACAACAGGCCAGATATTCTCCTCATAGATAAAAAGAAAAAAGAAGGAGTAATAATAGACATCGCAGTACCATTATCCCACAATATCAAACAGAAAGAAATTGAAAAAATTTCTAAATATGAAAACTTGTCTTATGAACTAAAACATATTTGGAAATTAAATGTTACCAAAACTTACCCACTCGTGTTATCGACGGAAGGCCTTGTCAGTAAAAACTTCCTAAAATACTTAAAAGAACTTCAACTACCGAAAAACGTTCTGAACATGGGACAGCGCGCAGTTCTGATGCAAACAGCCCATATCGTAAGAAAATTTATGTCTGAAGTCCAGATATAAGAAGAACTTCTTTTTCTGTGACCGAACCTCTTCCAAAACAACTCTAGGAAGGTGAACATTTTTACGAGCAAAAATAGGTGAGGAAAATATTACAATGGTGAAATCATAATAATAATAATAATAATAATAATATACTGTAATAATAATAATAATAATAATAATAATATACTGTAATAATAATAATAATAATAATAATATACTGTAATAATAATATACTGTAATAATAATATACTGTAATAATAATATACTGTAATAATAATAATAATAATAATAATTATTATTATTATTATTATTATTATTATTATTATTATTTACAAAAACATCTACGTAACATGCACTTTGCTCTCTACGGCTTATTTAATTCAAATGAAACATAGCATTTAAATACATTTATGTTCGCCTGTCAAAAAGAGCTTAATGACAAGAGCTTAATTTATAGAATTCAAATCAGTGATGCCCTATTTTATGTAGTTCTCAAGCCAAGAGACCCATTTTTCGCCCTGATTCCCATATTTCAAAACGCTCCTTTCGCCATCTATAAACGAAAACGAACATCGTAAGGCGAGAAAGTAAAAAGTTATTACTTGGGCAACGAAACAGGTGATTTGAATTTAGCTCAGAGGCTTCTTTTAGGTTTGAGAATCTTTTAAATGCAGTAAATCTACATCATGAATTCGCCGGCCAAAAGGAAGGCGTACGAAGGATTTTTTTGTCCTTAAAAATTCACGGCTTCGATAGATTCTTAACTCGCGAATTTTGGGCCTAACAAACCGATATGCTGAGAGTTACATCACCGAAACCAACCCACATAATTGAAGCCAAGTTGCACCAACAAAACTACATAGTAATCGTTCAGTTTTAAACAATACTAGTCTCGAAATCTGAAAGATTATAAATAATATCATTCTAAATGCCTAAAGAACTTTAATTATCTTTCTTTTTATATCTCAGTAAACACGATCCGTACATCGTTCGAATATTCCTGATACGAGTCAACGCAATGAGTATAATCTATGGAAATGTAGTCCATTAGGGATACAGCACCAGCAATTCTGAGAGCATATCGTCACATCAGCATTAATGTAAAATGGCTCGACATATTACACCCATAGGCTGAATTTTGAGAGCTCTAATTCGAAAGGCGGTGATGACGTTGCAACTCGCAGTTTATAGCTCGAGGTTCTGCTTTGGCTGAGGAGCGATGAGAATGTTATGGACAATTACATTGTAATAAAATAAGTAATGGATAAAATCGTTCAGATTATTAACAGAAAATAATTAGCAAAATAATTTCAATTAAAAAGTTCATATAATTAAGTTTTAGATGAAATGTGAATATTTCATTATCACAAATAAAAAATGCTTCATTACGTAATACCGCGAATTCAGTTTATTTGACAATACTGCAATATTACTCTGCTGATTAATCTAATAAATAAAACCACATATAGAAAACAGTGTTCAAATTTATATTTAATGAAAGATTTGACTTTTCAGTAGCCGACCAAGCGAAGTGGCTCAGTGCATATCGCGCTGACTACGCAATTGGAAGGTCCGGGTTCGATCCCCGGGTCGGCCACCCTGATCGGGTTTTTTGTGATTTCTCTCGGTCATAAGGCGAATGCTAGGAGGTTCAAAAAGTCCATGATCACCTCTCACCATTATCCTATCACCTCCTAATTCATTAATAATAATAGTAATAATAATAGTAATAATAATAGTAATAATAATAGTAATAATCATTCACAGCAGGGACACCCGGCCATGGTCTACCACACATGTACCCTGGGTAACGCTAAATGAGCAACAGTTATTCGCCACCTACGCACTTGACTATTGTGGGTGTGCAGATCCCCAGACGCTGAAGGAAAAACTGCACTACATTGTTCGGCGCGTCACCAATTAATTAACATGCCAAGGGTGGCGTTTGCGAACAACTACAACAATAACAACAACAACTTTTCAGTAGCTGTATCTCCTTTTCTGACGCAATTTGGCGAATGATATTTACAAATAAGTTTGGAAAGTGATGTCGACCGATATATTGGAACGAGTACAATGAACTTTAAATTTATTTAAAATGGGAATACAGCAAATGAACCGAACGGCCAAACCAGATTCAGTTTAATATAATTTTTATAATTATTAAAACTTTTGCAAAAGGTACCGAGTACGTATTCGTACATTTTTCGTTTCTATGATTATAGTTTTATTTGCCCTAACATTATCGCCTTTTTTATAAGCACGCTTTGTTAGTATACTACTTTTTACGTCAGCACTCCAGAAAAAAATTTTTATTGAGGATTTTAGATCGTGCAGAACAGCTAGTATTTTAGCTATCATCTTGTGATATTACTGCACACTACACTCGACTACGTGAGTTAAGTTGAGCAGTTTATACAATTAGTACACCCTCCATTCATTTATTAATAAATAGGTACACGAGGAGAATGGTCACAATTAACCCGAGAGAGGTGGCGCGGAGTCCCTGTGATCCCACGCATCTTTGCTTAGCTGCAGTTGCCTAAATTTGCGAGACAGAAGCTTTACATTTCATATACTTTTCACCACATTCTTTAGCTTTTGTTTGAAAGATATAAGCACTTCGCGACAGCTCGAGGGGTTCCTGGAAGAGCGATAACAGTCGATCCGCCGTGCAAAATGATCTGTCTGGCCCTGCGCCACCACTTCCGTCGGCAGTGCGAAGACCTTGCAGCAGTGCTTCAGTCGTGCCGGTATATTGATAGAATCTGTCAGCGTGAAGTGTATTGTGTATTTATTTGACATTATGAATAATTTGAGGAAAACTAAACTATTTGTGCTAAATAAAGAAAACAAGTTTGTAAAGATCATCGCGATGTTTTGTGTAAACAATGTAGTTCAGTGAGAAGAGTAATTGTTGACATGCAAATGTTCCTTTCTAAATTTTAGATGCAATAATTCATTTATAAATATTTGTGACACCAACGCAAACATCACAAATTTCGTACTTTTTCTAAGTTGTTTGTTTGATTTACAACCATTTTTAATTCATTGTTCACTTATTTTTGTGTGAGAATGTTAGAAAATGAAACTTATTGAATTTTCAGCTACTTTTGTCATTGAAATATTCAAGAAAATGTAAATGGGGTCACTGTGGCGAGCCACCATTACTCCACACCGTATATAAAATTAAAGATAAATGATAATTTTGACCTTTTATTTTTTCAATTCCTCATTTGCATGTTTGTTTATAATACTGCATTATGTTAATACTACCTTATAAATGATTGATCATTATTAAAATAACTACTTTCACACTTATTTGTTGCTAGATATAATATTATAAAGAAATAACTTAAAGGGGTCAGAAAGGACCCCGCGCCACCTCTAACGTAACTCCGGCAACCGCCACCTCTCTAGGGTTAATACTACAGCGATATAGCCAAGAGGTGGTAGTTATAAATTAAAACTGTATGACGAAATTACAGACTGCGACATCAAGAGTATAGGTATTTGCGACAGTAACGAAATGGAAATAACAGTATTAAAGAACATTATAAAGCAATAATAGAAACATGTGACAATGCAATGATTGTTGTGCACAGCACTAAACGTACCATGGGAAACTAATGCCCTGAAAATGCTACGCCCTATGCCTTATGCCCGAGATCCGTAACTAAACATCAAGAGACAGCAACCGTGGAGAAATGCGCTTACTGCGCAATAAGTGAAATTACAAACGTTGCGTGTATACCATGTATAATCAACAGGCTTCGAGATACATGAATTAAAGAGCTTTACAGAATTATTTCTTTCCCGTATACGTACGTATATACGGAGTAATATATATAGTATAAGGAAAGTTATGTAATCCTCTGGAAAATCAATTTCGAGATTTTAACGAAAATACACGTTTCGGAGTCCCCTGGTACCAAAAAGTGTGATTTTTTTTTCAAAATGTCCGTCCGTCCGGTTTTCGGTCTGTCTGTTCGTCCGTCAATCTTTGAACAACACTAGCGCATAAACAATGG
Source organism: Acheta domesticus (assembly GCA_031308135.1). Classification (NCBI taxonomy): domain Eukaryota; kingdom Metazoa; phylum Arthropoda; class Insecta; order Orthoptera; family Gryllidae; genus Acheta; species Acheta domesticus. The sequence continues at coordinate 180,434,594 of JAHLJT010000631.1, read as the reverse complement.
GTGCGATTTCTTCCAAAATGGATATTATCCAGTCAATCTGCGTCCACTAGAGGTACCTCGATTTTCTATAACTCTCTTCAAAATTTGGGGGTAGTTTACATTAAGTCTCCCGTACATTTTCAAAATTTTCTCAAAAACGGTTCCGAATTTTTTTGTTTAAATTTCTTGTAAGAATAGATTAAAATACTCTTACAAAGATGGCACAGTTCTCATTTTCTCAGTTAACTGAATTATCGAAAATTGCGAAAGTTTGAATTTTTTCAGCGTCTTCCTACAAGTACAAAATTGAAGATAGAGATTTTTCCTCCAAATAAAATTTGTTCTCCAAAGTGAGTTCTATCCTTAAGGCCATGTAAATTGTTTGAAAATTTTAGTAGTTTTCGCGAAATATTGCGAGCAATATGTACAATTTCAAAAAATTTCTAAAACAAAACTTTCCCAAAAACTGCTCCAAATTTGTTCTTTTTTCGTGAAGATAGTGCCTAATACACTCTATGAGAAGACAAAAACGCCATTTTGCTCTATTGTTCTGTATTTTTCAAAAATTACAAAAATATAATTTTTTTATTTGTCCCTCACGTTGTAAATATGTACATTAGCGGCAATTTCTTGACATTATTATAGCTATGAGTAAATCTGCTTTAAATAATGTCAAGTAAAGTTCCTCTAAACTCAACCGTTTTCTGTAAAAAGTAGCTCACAATTCCGCATTTTCAGAAACGCTCAAACGCCATTTTTGTCATAAATGGCTCCAAATTTTTTCTTCAACCTTTTCGAACGGATAGTACTAATTACGCTCTTTAATATGACGTAAACTTTATTTCGATGTATTTTTTGTTTTTTTTAAAACTACACAAATGTATTTTTTTAAGTTCTCTCACATTCTTAATATGCACATTAGCAGAAATTTGTAAACAATGATGTATTTACACAGTGTCACTGAGACGGAGTTCATTATTCAGAAACCATATTCCTAATTCAGGATACTGTCAATAGCATTCAAGTTCGCCGAGGAAAGTTCTGTTTGATGAAAATTTTTATTTTACGATAAGTAACAAACTAGCTGCATCTTAAGGAAAACCGTATGGAACCATAGTAAATTTGATATGTATATGAATAGTATTTATATTTTGATGTATCACACATCATAAATAAAAATGATATAAAGAAAAGTTAAAGAATAAGAAACATTTTCATTCGCACGTGCGGAACGGAAGAGAAAAAGCGAGCACTGACGCGAATATGTCTGTATATGTGTGTAAAAATTCAACAAAATAATAGAGGGATGAACTCGTAGACCCATGTTAACTGAAACTATCCTAATAATCTGACCAGGAGATGTAACATCGCATTATATATGGTAAAAAATATTCAATTTTGTTGTGGCCTGACGTATTTGTTTCATAGTTGAAGATGTGTAAACTTTTTGCAGTTTGTAAGAAATCTGTTCTCATTTTCAAATATCTAATCTTTCATTTGCCTTAGTATTACAAGCAAAATAGGTTTTACAAACAAACATTTCAATCATGTGTGCTTCTCTGGGGAGGTAATACTTTCCTAAGTGATCTCGGAGGCTTTACGTATACCTTTGTAACTGTTGAGGCTCAGATTGAATATTATTGACTGTGTTATTAACTATTGTTTACAAACTGCCGCATCTACTACTACATTTTACTACCCTTGTGTTTTGAAACCCACTTTTCACGAAATATAACTTGTAATTTCTGGGTGAGGCCGAATTTGCATGGCGAACAATTCATTTGGAGAGGTTGATCTAAGTCATCTCATTTACATCAATATTCAGTAGGTCAGTAAGGATGGTTTTGTGAATCGTTAAATAGTCACCAATAAACACAGTCATCATCTGTTTTTAAGGATATGTATTATTCAGAAATTGAATTTAAATGTAATGAATTTAACATATTAATAAAATATATTTGCCGTACGTAAGTTGTATTTATTTGAGCTTATTGTGCTGAGACGAAAAAAGTGGATGAGATGTGCAATGAGGATCAATGCATTGGAAAGGTATGCTTAAAAAAGTATGATGCAATATAATTACAGAGCAATGTAAATGTGACACAAAGTTGCAGAAAAGAATACCTTAAACTAAAAATTAGTTAGAAAGAAAATAGGGAAAAAGATGGAGGTAAACAATCGACAGTAAAAAAGCTGTAAAATGGAACGTATAAAGGCTATTGCAATGAGAGAGAGAAGCAAAAAGTCGTAGAAGAAGAAGAAGAAAGTTCGTCAAGAGAAAATAAAAGGAAAAGAATAGAACCAATTCCGATCGAGAGGCATATTGATGGAAATGGAATAGGAGAAACGGAGAATGATAAAAGAAAAATAAGATGATAATTTCGATTAGTTAAATGCAAGAGTGCGTCTACAGCTAAACATAATGTCTCGCATTATTTTAACGGCTTGATAGAATTATAATTCTACACGAACCTGCAAAAGTCCAATCAGCAAAAGTTTCTACGCCGAGATTCGAACTCGTGACTTTCGTCTCAACAGACCAAGCATTTTACTTCAATCGCTCTGGGGTGTTCGCTTTTTCTGACGCGTCTAAACTAAAGGTTTCTTCCATCACCTCTCCCTAACAAGCAATTTTTGAAAATAGAGTTAGCTGAAAATAGGACTGTCACCAGCTTTTTCCCGTTCTTTCATACATACAGGGAGAAAATTCAACTCGTTTTTGAGAACATACGTATTTGAAGATTACATATATATCATACAGGAGTAACCTGAAACTACTCTCGTTTTCGAAAAATTGTGCATGACCTTATTTGAATTAATGACAAGATATGTCATTAGTGATCGATCTCATTAAAGAAACATCTCTACCTGCAATATTGTAGTCTCCTATATTGTAGAAGACACCGAAACAAGTTTGAAATTTTGTAAATTTTAAAACTAAGAAATTAAACGAAAGTGTAGTATTTGAGTGTATTATTATTATTATTATTATTATTATTATTATATAAGATACAAAATCTCAACACTGTTGGACATGAGACAATACGTCGGAATTGAGATTCAAGACGTATTGTATAACAGTTGAGTTGATATCAGTCAATCTCGTCTCCTAAGACCTTCCTCACAATATGGCAAGTGTCCAGTATCACAGATTTCTGAATTTTTGATAGATAGCTTTCTAATTGAAGGATTTTCAAGTGTTTCTTTGTGCTTGTAGGAATTAGTTCTGTGGCCGAAATGATAATGGGTCTAATATAGACTTTCTTGACTTTCCACATTTTCTTTACTTCATCTGCTAGATCCTTGTATTTGCTGATCTTGTTGCTATAGCTATTGTCGATATTGTGGGAGAGTGGAATGGCAATGTCAATCAGATGGACTTCTTGTTTCATTTTATCTAGCAAGGTGATGTCGGGTCTGTTGGCTGGTATGGTGAGGTCAGTCCTTATTTCTTTATCCCAATAGAGTTTGAAATCGCTGTTATCAACTACTGGCGACGGTTCATATTTATAATAGGGTGATGCTGAAGCTGTGCCTCCTGCTAAATTTTGATGGATGATTTTTGCTACATTATTGTGTCTTTTGGTATATTCTGTGTTTGCAAGTGTACGGCAGGATCCTGTGATGTGAATTTTGTTTCTGCTGTTTCATGACATTTTCGGCATTTATCATCTGAGATTGCTTCTTTGATTATGCATTTCCGGTAATTTCTAGTGGCTATTACTCTATCTTGGATCGCCATCATGAATCCAGTTGTTTCGCCAAAGAGGTTTCCATTTTTGAGCCAGAGGCTTGTTGCATCCTTATCTATATTATCTTTGTCTAATTGATTCGTAAATGTACCATGCAATTCTTTTTGCTTCCAGTTCTTTTTCTGATCCTCTATTGATGTACTCTTTGGAGTGAATGTGGTAGCCTCTGATAGATGCAGTGGAGTTGCCTTTACATCGGCTTTACAAATGACATCAAACATTCTATTGTCGGTTTGTTTCTCGTGAAAGTAGCATCTGAGGTCGTTAATTTGTTTGCTATGGAGTCGCGGAATATCGGTGATTCCTATGCCACCCATCAGTATTGGAAGAGTCACCCGTTCTATTGCTGATTTTGGATGTTTCATTCGGTGTTTTGTCAGTTGTGTTCTGACTAGTCTTGATAGATCTTCCAGGTCTGTCGCTGACCATTTAACTAATCCGAATGAGTAAGTAAGTAGTGGTATTGCATATGTATTAATCGCCTGTACTTTGTTTCTGCTGTAGAGTTGTGTGTTGAGGATGCTTTTGATTCTTTGCAGGAAATTTTCTTTCAGTTTTCGTTTAATACAAGTGTGATCAATTCCTCGTAGCTGAGTGATTCCTAGGTAAATGTACCTATCAGGTTCTTCCAGATCTTCAATCATTTCATCAGGCGCGACACTATATCCTTCAGATGTTACAACTTTACCTCGTTTCATATGTACCGATTTACATTTGTCCAGACCAAGTTCCATGCATATTTCATTGCTAAATTTAGTGACAATATCCAAAAGTCTATGAACCTGATCATTTGATTTAGCATATAACTTCAAATCGTCCATATATAGTAGATGATTAATTGTGTAGCTCTCTTTCGTTGGTGTGGTTATCTTGAATCCATAATGAGTATTCAGAAGTCTTTTGCTGAGGGGATTTAGTGCCATGCAGAACCAAAGTGCGCTCAGTGAATCGCCTTGAAAAATACCTCTATTTATTTTGATGGGACGTGACTTTATACTGGTATGCCAAGTCGAGACATGTAGGGTTGTGACCCAGTTGCGCATCATGTGACAAAGAAAGAGGATTATTTCTGAATCTATTTTATATATCTCCAGAATTTCAACAAGATAAGAATGTGGCACAGAATCAAAAGCTTTTTTATAATCTATGTAGGTCATACTGATATTTCTCTTCTTCCTTATAGCCTGTGATTCCACAACAGAGTCAACTATAATTTGGTCTTTGCATCCTCTTGATGATCGACAACAGCCTTTTTGTTCCTCAGTGATAATGTTGTTTCTCTGCAGATGTGCGTACATTTTGTTTGTAATGATGGCTGTCAAATATTTATAGGCTGTGGGTAAGCAAGTAATTGGTCGATACTTAGCTGGGTCAGAGGTGTGATGACTTTGGGTATCAGGAACGTCTTCCCAGCGGTGAGAAATGATGGTGTCGTTTCTGGTTTTGATATCACCTCTCTGTAGCAGGTTGCTAAATGTTTGTATATAAATGAGAATTGCTTAAACCAAAAATTTTGGATTTGATCCGGGCCAGGCTGCTTTCCAATTGGATGTTTTCATTATAATTGCTTTTACATCTGCTTCATTGATGCAGAGCGGTGACATGGGTTCAATTACCTCCATTCTTCGTTTTTCATCCATCAATGTTGTGTTATCTGAGTCATGTTGTTTTGGCTCTTCCCATATGGCGGACTTATTATTATTATTATTTTATTATTATTTACCCAAAGCATTGTTCACTCTATGGTCGGATAACGTTAAATAATAAATCTGGAGTCATTATTGAGAAATTTTAAAAATATTTTGTGTCTTTATGTGAAGTTCTCTAAAATATCAAAATATCTATTTCAAAGCGCACAGGGTCTTAAGTTCATCTACATCGAAGGGGGAATATTTTTGCAAAAAAAAAATGTCTGAAGGGTTTAGACGGTAATGTTGACCATAGACAGTCGTTTTGCCTTCAACCTATTTTTCAGTATTAAGGAGCCACAAAACATGGATTTTGTCTACACTGTGTTTTAGATGAATAAATTTCAACTTGTAGCAACAAGATCTATCCTCTTTTTTGTTGCCCGACAATAGAGCTTATCTTTCGTAATGCCTCTCGTTTATTTTCGCCGCACGATTTTAATACTTTTTCTTGAATACTTACGTAATGTGGCGAGGTAAAAATTAATACTATTTTCAAGGTTGCAAAAGTGATGGAGACAACTGGGAAAACAAAGTGTATAATGCGACTATATCACACGACTTTCAGACAAAGCACGTTTCACGAAAACAAACGTGAGCTTCTGTGACGCGAGCGAGGCGGATCAGACAACTGAAGAGCGACGCATGACGAGGCGAAAATAGGTTTTCAAGCATGGGTGGCCCGAGTGGAAAGTGAGAGAGGGCTTGGTGGCACCCTCGTTTACCTCTGCACGCTTCCCCGTCCCTCTTGCCTACGACCCCGCTACCCCCTTTGTTCCTCGCCGCCCCCGTGGTCTAAGCCACCTCCGACCTCGCTCAATCGTCTCGCCGTCTTCGCTCCATCGCTGCTTGGCTAGCTCCTCCGCCCCCGCCGCCCCCGCCGCCCCCGCCGCCCCCGCCGCCCCCGCCGCCCCCCCGCCGCCCGTGACATTCCAAGGCTCCGGAGTTGGCCGCAGCGAGGCGCCGCGATGGAGCAGCGGAGCACTTGCGCAGCGGCGGGGGTGGTGGGAGGCGGGGGAGGCGGGGGAGGCGAAGGAGGTAAGGGAGGCGGGGGCGCCGGGGGCGGTGACAGGGCAAGTGCGAAGGCGGGGGCGGGGCTGCGGGTGGAGCGGGGCGCGGCGGCTCAACCTAGACGGCCGCGGTGTCGGCAGCTGTGGCGGCAATCTACGCGTGAGCGGCATCCGATTAAGCGCGGGCCAAGTGGGTCTGCGCCGCGCGGTCTGCGCTGTGCGGCGCGGCGGTCGACGGCTGATTCGGCGCGGGCGGAGAGGCGTGCGAGTGACGGAAGCGACAGCGGAAGCCAATCCGAGCGGGAGGCCGCCCCGAGGAGCAGGCAGCGAAGGGCGTCGCCGCCCACGCGCAATCTGCACCACCCCGACTCTCTTCTGACGACGCTCGAGGACAGGCTGCTGCTGCAGCTGCGTATCTGGCGTTCTAACCTCCATGCAAATACTGTATGTGCTAGTTGGGATCTCTCTCGAACACATTAATGTGGCTAAACTTATTATAGTACTTTTTTCCTTTATTATTTACATTTTCTTTCATTATATACGTTGTGTTTCGAAAGTTTGTACTTCCAATCGGTTTTATGTATATGTATAGTGACGTGGAATACTGATGTAAGTACCAATAAACGACATTTTCCTGTTTTACTTTGGGTACCAATTTTCAGTTTGGGGTACCAATGCCCAAGAAGGGCTCTCAAAAAAGTAATGCGTCTTTAGTGTGTTTTAATGTGTTTTTAATTCAGCTTTCCTATGTTCATTTTTTCGCACTCCGCCTGCCGGCTTCTTGTCGCAATCTTGTTTGCTCGCAAAATAAAATAAAGTTTTACAACTCGTATCATAATGAAGTATTATTTATAACCGAAGTGTCAACGTACGGTGTTGTTGCTATGTCAAGGATTGACACGCATAATGAACAGATTAAGTACCCTCGCCGCCACATAGAATGGGCAACGGCATATTCTGAAGTCCCAATCCTTCTGCACATTCTGGCAGCACTGTACGGAGGATAACGCCATCTGGTTCTTTCATAGTTAACTATTACAAAATAACATTCTCTACCAACTGCCATCGCCTGAGAAGCTGATAGGGCAGATTTCCCCCAGGTTTCACCCAATCATCATCTCTAGTATGAACGTTCCCTGTGGATAGGTGTGTTCATCCTAAGGGTTGAGAGTATTGGCGCAGAAGGCACAGGGGGGCGGGGTACTCGCGTTGCGTCCTAGAGCAGGCCATTCGATCGCCTACAAGCAATATATCAATAAATTTAATATCATACATTGCAACATAAAATATTCAGCGCATGCAATAGAACTAGTGGATTTGAAAAAGTTTATGCATTGCTTTTTTCTCATAATCCAGATTTACTTGCGAAAATTCAATTTAGTAATATTATCCCCTCTTTTAATGCAAAACAACTTACGTATGTAAACGAATATTCCGAAACCGAGTCGAAGAAATGAAGTGTGCATAGGCGGCTCCAGGATCGATAAAATATTTGTGAGTGGGAAGTTTTGGCGAAGTAATAATGTTCAAATATCAGTGTTTACGACATTCAACATTTTAGCAATAATTAAACTAGCTATTTAGTTTTCTTAGCTATTCAGTTAATTTTGCATTTCTTGTTAAATTTGTTTTTTTGCACTATTCACTTCAGAAACAATTAGAGGATCGCCCTGGTTCGTATAACACACATTTCGAAATTGTTTATAACATTGTTAATTGTTGCAAAATTGTCAATTCGCAGTTTTTAGTTCTGGGACATCAGGGGACCCTTCTAACTTCAGATTTTCAAAAATTGGAAATTGTTTATAAATTTGCAAAATTTGCAAAAAAATGTTATTGTCTTTTCTAAACTGCCTATAAACGAGATGCAAAATTCTGCAATCCGATCGGTGCTATCGCCTTTCGTTTTCGAGATATGCAATTGTTTATAAAATAGCTCGCTGCAATGACTCGCTTAGTTTCTCCGCTGTATACATCTAAATATAGGAAGGGGGTGGGAGCGGATGGGCCGCCTCAACGCTCTCATATATTGTGGTGGAAATGGTTGCTAGTTAGGTATTGCTAACTTTCTAACATTCCATTTTATTCTAAATACGGCAGTGAAACTTCTGTTAGTAGATTTGAGTTGGTGTACGTAATATTATCTCTATCAATTAACACATTATTTTGCAAATTGAATGTCGAAGCTTTTGCATGCGAATATGAACAGAATATATCATGCGTATTTTTGTATTTTCAATATTCGTTATTTACCAAAATATATGCCGTTATTTTTATTGGCTAGCGTGGAAAATATTACAACGAAATTAATTTTAAAGATACTAGTCAGGTAATACAGGTCGGCTCTCGACCAATCCTGGACTCTGGAGTAAGAGGCGAGTCCGTCATTGGTTTTGGTAACCTACCAGAGTTGCTTCTTCCTCAAAACTGTCCCCTCTCTCTACTCCTTTTAAAGCGAAATTGGCGGGGCTTGATATAAGAGCCAATCATACCTTTCCTTTCCTCCAGTAGAATTCTTTTCTCCGTCAATTTTGGGAGGCAAATTATTGACATATAAAATCGCGTATAAAATTGTGACCAATAATTTAAATTAAATATTGAAGCAAACAATGAATTTCCGAAGACATGAAGGCATACAGCTTCTCTTTTTTTCCCGTTCCGAAAATGTTAATATATTCTTATATTATTTACTAGTTATGTTGATCGTCTGTTAATAAATTCTGTTGATGTTTAGTATCTTATGTTTCAAGAGATCCAGTAGAGTTATTTAATAAGTAATCAGTATGTTGTACTTTGTCTTACTGTCAGTAATTTGTCTTAATACATAAGTTACTGAAAATCAACCGAATTTAATACATTCTTGTTACATCGCTCACAATTTCATTCCAATCAGTAGGTATATTGCTTTCTTCAGCAAGTGTTTTCACAACATAGTGCAAATTATTCTTCATTATTTGCGGTAGCTCTGGAAATGTTATATTTGAATAGCAAGAAAGAGCATATTTTAAATGTTGCATGGCGGTACCGACGCAATGCAATACATATGCCGATACAATATCATATTGACATGTTTGCTAATAGAACTTTCTAATCATGGCAATGGAAATTAAATATGTGGACTTTTAATTTCAACAAGAGAGAAATTTTGCAGAGACAAGTATGTAGTATGCGAAAAAGTAAAAATACCGTTGTAGTATAGTATTGGCATGTGCTAATTTACATAAATTACTAATTAAACGAATAGGAACTTACGTAGGTAAATGAGTACATATCAATGAAGTTCAGTTTTGCAATTGAAACTTACGGTTTTTAAAATTAAGTTTTCGCATATTAATAATCCTCATAGCATTCGCTTCTTTCTTTTTCCATTTAACCATGACACTCCTATGCTTTTGCACAATGCCTCGGAACCCAAGAGCGTTGTTCGAGGTCATAGCTTATCGAGTTAAAATCATGGAAACTTGAGTTCTTAGAAATGTTCCCCAAATACGTAAATGCCAAGAAGGTCATCTTATGGAAACAGACAATCTCTGAACATATTCAGCAGAGTTAGTCATTTCAACAACGAAGCCACTTGAAAAGCACTCATTTACACAAACGTTAAAATTTCAACAACAAGGCCTTTTAGTATCTTATAATTAGGGAACAGATTTTCATGTAAATGCATATTTTCACAGAAACAAGATACCTGCATGCAGTAATATTTTATAGAATAAGACATTTTCGGTGAATTAGAACAATTTTTATTTTACTTAATTTTAAAAACTTTGGTCTAATTTCATGTTTTTACATATTTTAGCTATTACTACATATTTCCTAACAATTTAATAAATTTATACCTTGAAACGGAATATTTCAGATGTAAGATATTTCAGATATTCAGATATTTCAGATTTGCATTATCACGGCAAATCATCTTTCTCAGAAAGAAGTGCAATGCGCTTCAGTGACTACCGGACCGTCTTCATGCATTGTCAAATTTACTCCCCCTCTACTTCTTGAAAACCGGGTCAAGGTGTCAAGGATGAACGGATGTATCTGAAGCAGAAGTAATTTTATTCACGTGCTTGCTGATGATTCATACATCCCATTCGTAACTCGATCAAAAACTAACAAATATTTTTATATATTATTGTATTATCGCGAGGTTGGAGTAGGCTGGAGGGTACTCACATGTCACCCTCTAACTTCTGGATCCATCACGGACACAACATTACTTCTATTCAGATGAGCACCAACTCATCAACAACATTAGATTAGATTTATTATTAACTAGATAACCCGGTGAAGTTCGTATTACCTACATCTATCAAGTATACAGAGTGGCCCATTTAACTTGAGAAATCCAAATAATTCGAAAAATATGCAACGTTCAAAAAAATGTCAAAGATAAAAAATTAATATCTATAAGGGGGACATCTGTCAGACCTAAAATCAAACTTCTCCACACGTCTCCTGAGTGTGAGGCGGGAGCCAACTTTGGAATTTTACATGAGGACACCCCCCCCTTTATACTGCAGATTCGGATTCTACACAAAAAAATACATAAGTTTGGTTTAAAACATTTTTGATCGAGGAAGACGATTTGTATTCATGTATGGCCAGCGGCTTCAAATCTTTTGCTCTGATTTAATTATGTTTAATAAAATTCTTTAATGAAAAATGGTTGTTTCTATTTAAGATTTACAAGTTGCCTCCCACCACCCCTCGGGGCGTGGGAGTGAGATTTTTTCATTGAAGATATTATTTTTTTGTCTGCAACATGTCTTGGTTACCTATGTGGATAAAGAAATGTTTTAGACCAAACTTACGTATTTTTTAGTGAGGAATCCGAGTCTGCAATAAAAGTGGGGGTTCCCATTTATGATTTCAAAGTTGGCTCCCGCCTCACCCTCAAGGGACGAGCGGGGAAGTTTGATTTTAGGTCTGACAGATGTGCCCATTGTAGATATTAATATTTTGCTTTTGACATTTTTTGTACGTTGCATATTTTTAACAACAAAGATTTTGTTGATAAAACAAAGATTCTGTTAAATTATTTCTGATACGAATACAAATTTGAATTTTGTCAAATTCTATTATGGTATGAGACCTTGCAAGTGGAAGGAAATTGTCCTGCACACTATGCGTTGCGCCAAATGACATCAATTGAAAATAACTTAAATTTTAATGTTGTCCAAGAAGTGTTTAGAATCATTTCACGTCCCAGAAAGTAATGCGCGTAACGGATCTAGTGGTGTCATCAATTGTTGCAATTTAACTTTTCGCCAGTACAATATAATCCAGTAGATTCACCGCTGTATTTTGACGACTTACAATATTGACAAATGATTTTCATTTCCCCAATTGTTACTGATTTGTCGCACAATAATCTACTTCCGGCTTGTAGTTGAATGCTGCTCGTTCCAGGATCACAGGAGCACTGCGCCTGCGGAATCGCTCAATTTCATTGTGACGTGCTCTCTGTTGTTTGATGTACACGATCTCATTGCATTCTAAGCCTATCCGCTTCCTTTTCAGTCAATTTAGAATACAATTCTGCCTTGCCAATACGAGTATTATCTGCATTTCGCTGATCATCAGTACGGTTTGCACGTAAAGAACCTCGTCCCCCATTTGATGGAATTCGACAACCTATGTTAGGTCGTCTTCTCCTTGGCATTGTAAATAATCAAAGTAAAGAAAGTTCCCTCGCACTTAGCGATAAATAGTGTTACTATCACAAAGGATTTATTTTGTGACTAAATTCAGAAAGATATGTCAAGCTATATAAAGAAACGACTGCCCTAACATAAACAATACAGAACGAACATCAAATGTTTGACAGTTAGGCAGTTTATACGGAAAAAATTAAATTGTTGCTATTACTATTTTCCATGAAAATTTTCCGTATTTTCTCACCTTTTAAACTTTTCCTGAACTTCCTAAATTCTTTTAAAACAAACATTAGGCAAATCGGTCCAGCCGTTCTCGAGTTGTGGCGAGACTGACGAACAGCAATTGATTTTTACGTATGTGATATGTGTATATATACATATATATATTATGTGATATATACATATATATACATTTATAGATAGATAAAAGATAATTCTGCAATTAAATGTGGTACCTTGGTGGCAGACTATCTTCTTTACATTAACATTGTGAGTACTATGCATATTTTACATTTCGAAAGAATATGGCTTGTGGTTCATGGCGGACGGGCAAACGAACAGACTAACAGACATTTAGCCACCAATCGATTTTCGGTGTCAAAGACCCAATCATTGAATATTATTTTGAAAGAATCTAGTTTACAATTACTTCTGTAGATATGAAACGTTCTTTCAGTCTCTCCCGTGTTAAGATGTGATCAGCGACGTTATGTGCTCGGAAAATATTTCTATAGAGGAATTTTAATAACTATAAAAAATTTATTTTACATATTTTCTATTTTTCTTACATATTTTGGATAGTATATAATTCATTTATATGCGTATACTTTGATTGTACTTTAATACATACGAGTAGAAAATTTAAAGAAAATAATTGTAACCTTTTATTGAGGGAAAAATGTTTACAAAATGTAAAAACTCTTTGTATTTCACACAAAAATTACGTGAGAGTCACTCATATTTTGATAAATTTTGGTAATGACCTTAATTCAAATTTTGTCTTTAAATTCATCTCTTAATTTTGTCTTTAAAGTCTTTCACTAAGAAAAAATCTTTGACTTCAATATTGGATTTGTAGGTAGGCGCCATAACTTTCCTGACGGTGCAATTTTCGACTCTAACATCCGTCACTGTCGGGTCTCGAATTCCGGGATCTCTGGGTCAGCGACGTAATAGATACATGTGAAATGATGCCACTGATCTATCGCAATCTATGCAAAGTGCTGTTAAAAAGATAGTAAAAGATCCATTTCCTTTACAAAGTTTGAAATTTACAAATATTCAATTTTTCAAATGATTTGTGTGAACAGTATCGAACACAATGCCTCCTATCTGATTACCAAATCCAGCAAATAAATAATTGATAAAGTTGCATAAATGATTCAAACAATTGGAGTAGTTTTAAGAACGATGAAATTTAATGACAATTTTCCAAAAACCCTTTTAACTAAATTTTCAAAAAACTACTCTCTATTCTTTTTAAACAACCCGTTCTCTGCTTCTTCTTCTAAAATGTTTCGATGTGTCTTTCAAGTTTTGTAGGAACACTGGTGTTCTCTAACGCATATGCGAATGAATAAAAGTTCTTTGGTTACTTTCTAACGAGAAAAATCGGTGTTTTTGTAAAAAAAAATGATGTATCTTCTCTTATGATAAAACTTTTCTTATAGCTTTTTCTCTTATGCGCCGTTTGCTGACTCTCTCTGTGAAGTGACGAACAGTAATCTCACATCATGTAGGTGTTCCAAGGTCCCTTATAACTTTTTTCATCACTTTCAGATCTTTAAAATAAACGCCCACTGTGTTCTTTATTTACATCATATAAATTATCCGGAAAGAATTGTGAAGGAATGTTTAAAAAGTAAACCTTGAGGCTCATTAAGCATCCCAATTTCTTGAAAGCATCCAACATATTGACAACAAGTGCTTGATAGTCTGGGCCTTTTTTGTTGCCGAGGAACTTATTTACAATGTTTTAAAAACCAATCTAAGATTTATTTTCATTTACTACCACATGTAGTACAAATTAGGGATCAAACATCTTTTTTCTAATATCAAGCCCAACGAAATTGCCTCTTTTAATTTTGCTTCAGACAATTGCGTAAACCTTTCACAAAGGTATTTGAAACAGTGTCCATCTTTAGTTAAGGCCTTCACAAATTGTTTCATGAGGCCTAATTTTATGTGCAATGGAGGCAGTAGAATCTTGTGTTGATCTACCTGATGTTCCCGTAGAATGTTCTTTTCTCCTGGCTTTAAAGATTTTCTTACAGACCGATTCTTTCTAGATCAATGCTGATCTCGTGCCCTACTATCCTATTCACATAGTAAACATGGGAACTTAATAAACCACTTTGCTGGCCAAGAAGCATGCATGTTATTTTGAAGTCATCACGTATTATCCATCCATGAGCAAAGTAGTTTATTTTCTCTAAAACTACACTGAGGTTTTCGTAACTTTCCTTCATGTGTACAGAATAAGCAAAGGTAATGATGTGTAGGTGTTACCTTTGTTGAATAGAACTGCTTTTAAACTAGTTTTAGAGGGATGAATAAACAGCCTCCATTCTTTTTTTGTGTTGAATTCCTAATTCGTTCACGAGACCAGAAATATTCAAGCAATATACTTAACCCTGTTCTTGTTTGAAAAAAAAGAGCAAATTGCTGATTTATTCTCCGATACACATGAATTGAAATTCCAGCTGCTAACAAGTTCTTTTCTTTGAGTCTGGATTCAAGCTGTTCAGCTTTCTCCTTTTTTAAGCCCAAATCTCTGGCCAAACCATTTACCTCAGTTTGAGTATACAACTGAGGTTCCACACTGTTTACGGGACTCTGGAACTCATTGTCAGCTTGTCCATCTTTATCACAGGGAGATTCATCACTTGACGTATTATCCAGATTAACAGTTGCAATAGGCACTGGTGATTCAGGCAAATCCGGACTATGGCCTATTGGCCGAATTCCAGATGGTAGGTTAGGGCACTGAATTACTTTTTTGTTTTTTGAGTTGTAATCAATAACATCAATGTAAGAAAAGTAGCAATCATCTGAATGATTCCTTGGATCCCTCCATACCATTGGAATGGCAATTTTAAATGATGCTTTCTCTTTTTCTACGGTCCTCTACACAACTATAACGTACTTTAAGTGGCGCCCAAGATTGGTCTAGATCACGAAGTTTAATTCCAAAATATGAGAAATACACATTTCTAAGAAAATTAGTTGCTCCGTTTGTGTTTTTAAATCACAAATTTGTTAGAAATGTAACAAAAACTGACAGAACTGATCTTACCATGACTAGCCATCAGTGAACACTAACTGCCAAACTATTACCTTATCTATAGCAAAAATGCAAACACGTGCGCCTCCAATAAAACATACACAATACTGCGTTTCAAATATTTTACCAAAGAATATACTACTCCTTTTGTCGTTCAAATACTTTCTCAATTTAACTTCCTGCATCTCATACATTTCTAGATACTCAGAGCTGCATTTGCTTAACTATACAAAGGAAATGTTAAAATGTGAACAAATGGTGGGTGATACGACATTTTTAATGTTATTTTTGGAATCAGCACACTTAAAATGGTAAGAATTAGGTGAACACACACAAAAGGTTTTTTGGTCGTTAGCGTGTATAACCAGTAAATTCTTTGGGATTCAGGAATTTGATTTGATTTTTTGTGATCATCACCTACATGATCAAAACTGAAAACAACTTTTTTCTTAGTGAAATCTATTTCTCAGTTTTACATCTTTCAATTTATAGGGGACAGTTTTTCAGAATATTTATATTTTTTGCGTAATATTAAAAAAATAGTAACAGTTTCAAAAATATTTAAAAAATATTTTCTAAAAAATTGTTACAACGTTGTGTTTGTTGAGTTATACTCTTCGAAATGTTATTTTCGTAGTGTGCTTCATTAGGCGAACGGTTAGCATTGTGGCCAGTGTTGTTGTCGTAACGTTGTGAGTTCGATCCATACTCGTTAAGATTTTTTTTATTTCTGCTTTTCATAATACATGAGAAGTGGCAAGGTGTAAGATTCATTACCATATTATCAATCTTTGTTTCAATGTTTTTGTGGCCCTCAAAAGGGCCGGTCTTCAGGCTATCCTTCAATAGGATGACCAGAAGCCCTCGTTTTCTACCACCTGACGCATTCGCCGTGGTAGAGAACGGACGAGGTTAGCAGCATAACTATCACTGTTTGCTACCTCATCCCAGGCGTCAGACTCGAGTTCCCACAGGGCATCTGCATTCGTTGGCTGCGGGGTGGGCCAATTTTCCGAAAGGGTTCTTTTTGTCTCAGCCCACACGTTCTCAATTGGGTTCATGTCGGCCCCACAAGGCGGCCAGTCGAGAAGCTCGACTTGTTCCTGCCTTGTAAACCATTCCTGAACCAACTGAGACTTGTGGACTGGAGACTGGTCCTGCTGAAAACGTATTACACCGTCAGGATAAAGCACCCGTACGGAAGGGACCATAACATTTTCTAGGATATGCACATATTCCCCGCCGGTCAATCCTCGCCCATTTGGGCCTGGTTCTATTCGGTGCAACATGCCTAAACCGCGCGCACTCATCCAGCCCCAACACGCCACGGATACGCGACCGGAGCGGTAAGCCTCAGCCACATATTCCGCATTGTGTCGAGTGCCGGTTGGTCGAAAAACGCGTACCGGCTCATCGTTAGCAGAAGAAAACACACACTCGTCTGAGAAGATAACATCTTCCCAATCACGATTTATGTTATCCTCGGCAAACGCAAGGCGGTACAGTTTATGCTCATCTCTGAGCTTCTCCTTCTTTGCAGCGCGCCGGGAATTTAGGCCTGCCTCCTTTAGACGTCTCAACACAGTTCGAGAGCTGCCCGGAAATGAAACACTTCTTTGCAATTGCACGGCATTTGCGAAAGGTCGCGATCGTGCCTCAGAGACCAGACGATCATCCTCGGCTGCGGTCGAAACCCTCCACAAACCCGTACCAGCCCGTCGTGAAACATCTCCTGACATTCTCCACTGCCTGATCCATCGAGTCGCGGTACTTGTGGGAATGCCGTATCGTCTGCCTGCTTCAGATGCGGAACAGCCGCCCGCCTCAACAAGAGCTACCACACGCTCTCGAACGTTCTGTTCCTGTTGCGGCATGGCTTGAGAATGAGTAACTCGGCCTCCGTTTTCGTCCGTTGTGTGACGTCGTGACACGTCAAGCGACACGATTGGCTGTGTTCGTTTCACCTTGACGAACGCATTTAGAAGAGAAATACGCAATAAATCTGTTCTAGTGCAATGCACGAACAAATTCTGTAAGAAATTATTCAGCATTGAAAGTTGTAAATAAACTTGTACATTTATAGAATCATTAGGATAACCATACGATTTTATAATTTGAGTAACAAATAGAAATATTAGCAAAAGTTGCAAAATTTATTTTTCTTGTTTTATGTTGTTTATTGTTTTTTATTTTGTTGGTCACTGAAATTTAAATTTGGTCTGATATATTTAATTTTCAACAAAACATTCAGGAAAACTGAACAATAAATGTTCCCAACTATACTTAAAGAGAAAAGTTTGCAACTATTTCACTTAAACTTATTTCGAAAAAAAAAACATACTTGCAAAAAATCAAATAGCAATGATAATCTTAACATTATCCATGTAGTATTATATTTAGATATCTAAAAGTCTAATGAATGTAATTACATGGAAATGAAATGCACCTATTTGATCCACTCTTATATTTCATTTCCATTTCAATCAATAATTGTTATTTCATAACAAATATTGAAGTGAGTTATACAACCCTCATAAAATTACCAAAATTTTTAACACAAATATTGAAAGAATAAGAACAAATGCATTATATAAAAACACTTTAAATTCTGTCTTGTGGTTACTATAATACAATTTTGTAAACATTTTAACTCTCAAATCCTTAGATAATTCAGCCTTACTTTCCGTAATATGAAAATTTCGAGCAAGTCGTGGTTTTATTGGAACTCTGTTCGACTCTGTGCTTGTAATTGTGTGTCGAAATATTGTCTCCTCTATATTGAAAAACTAGCGGTGGGCATACTTTCTCGAGTTCTTTTTACGAATTAGGCAATATAAAATTCAAGTTAAATCCGAGCGAAAATTTCGCTTATTCCAACTGGATTGCACGTTGTCGCAACAATGACGTATCACCTCTTAATTAACAATCGCTACATTAATCCAAAGCTTACTTTTGGGAGTGTTTCGAAATCCGCGAAATCACTCTCCGGACTGTGATTTGAGCTTGGGAGCATAGGTTTTGAGATTCCATTAGTATACGGTCGAGCTGGTGATATTCAAGATGTCCCTCTAACTATGGGACACCCCTATAACTTCCAAACGGTTCCCGATATCGCAATAGTTTTCGCTCAACAATGCGTAATCATGGGGCAAGTGATGTGATGTAGAAATAGTTTGAACTATTTTTAGTTTTCGAGAAATTTAATCATCTTTGATTATTTAAATTGAGCCTATGTTTTTCTCACTAGAAATAGATCGATCATAAAAAGAGTAATGCAATGATGTAATACATGTTAATATTACGATATTATTTTGTGCATAAATGTGTACTATCTGTCATGAGATTTTAAATTAAACTTACAATTTTTCCTGCTGCAGCAGTCGCAGCTGTCGCTTGTAGGGAAGTTGACCTTCGCGGCCTCTCCCCTCTCCCCCTTAAGTGCTGGCGTCACGAAGGAAACTTTCCCCAAAGGGGACAGTTGCAAGGGTTACTACAGGAAATCATGTACACTTAATTTAAAACCACATGCCAGAAAGTATAATTTTGTACGTCAAATACTATCAAAACATTAACATATGTTACTTCATTGCATTCGTCTATTTATGATCTATCTATTGCTAGTGAGAAAAATACATGCTACTATTTAAAAAATCAAAGATAATTAAATTTATCGAAAACTAAATATATTTTTGAACAATATCTCTACGTCACAGTATTTGCATCATGATTCCTCATTGTTGAACGAAAACTGCATTTCTATCTCGGGAACCGTTTAGACGTTATGGGGGTGGTCCATAGTTGGCGGGACGCCCTGTATGCGAAACTTCGCAAGTTTTAGATCATTTTCGTAGTTATATGAAAAGAAACTAGAGTTGCTGTCTATTTTTTTAATTCATATTTTCTCAATTTTTCAGTCTCTTTAAAATATAACTGAAATGTGACATTAACAACATCACAGAAGTTAAACCTAATTCAATACGAATATTTTCGATAAAATATTTGGAGCCGTTTTGGGGGAAATATCATTTGAGGCTTTCTGCAACTCTGCACTTTTGATCTAGTTTTCACAGACACTTTTTGAGTTTTCATGAAAATTCATTAAAAATCATTTGAAGCACATCTATTTACAAATAGTATTGTATAAAACATATCAACAATGTAAATATTAATCACAAGATAGAGATAAAAAAATACTTTTCTAGATATTTAGCAAATGACATTTGTGTCTTCTTACACAGTGCATTAAGTAAGACTATTATCCGCACAAAAATTTTACTGAAAATGTTTGGAACCCGTTCCATCCAATCTTGCTTTTAATATTTTCTAATATTGTCCACATTCCAAGTAAATAAGGGAAAACAAACAAAATTTTCAAACAATTAACAGGATAAATTTTTAGAAACTAAATACGGAGAAGAAATTTCATTTGAAGGAAAAATCTCAATCTTCAATATTCAAGTTTTAATAAGATGCCGAAAAATATTCAATTCTTTGAAATTTTGGAAAATCAGAGTAAACAGTGAAATTCATATTTATATCTTTATAAATGTATTTCTTCTATGTAGCGTTTTTCTTCTCTGAAATGATTCAAAGTTCTAATATTCTTTATAGAAAGGAAAAAAAATATTCATTCGTGTGTCGACAAGAAAATGTAATATTTCCTGTTGAAAATATCTTGGCATGAGGGGTTAATGGCGATGGACACACAACCCTACAGATTGCGCTAGATTTTTCAAAGCTACGTTCTCTAGACCCAACTATTTAGATTACATTTATTTATCGGAGATGTATATATTTTTACGTCCATTGAGAGGTAAATAGTTGAAAAACTTCTGTGATTCCTGCCCGTTGAAATTTAATTGACATTAATTTTTTGTATAAGTAATATTGCTCAAGTTTCGTGGATAAGAAATGTATTGTTATAAGAAGCGCTTTAAAACACGGAATGGATGGCTCAGTGTCACAGAGATACTATTCCAGACCTCGGGATTAGCGGGTTCAAATCCCAGTCTGCGTAGGTATTTTTATCCATTATTACCAAAAATTCCACCAACTTACTAAACTATTCATTCAAACTAAATTCATTACAAAATTAAATTTCTCGAAAAAGAGTATTGAAGGTGGAAATTTTCCTGGATATTGATTATGCTATTGGAGTTAATTACAATGTTATATTATTATTTAACAATTTCAGACGTATGTAGAAATATATTTTATATTTTCTGTTTGTAACACACAACAAAGATAATACAGATTTTGAGTAAAAAAATTAATAGTATTTTTTTCATTCCAAACACTACTTCTGGCAAACGTTAACGCAAAAAATGACTGATTCTGGCGACAATATTAGTGATGTCTTCGTGTTTACTACGAATATTATAGTTCATAAACGAGTTGAATAAATTCATCTCTTTTGTTGAGAGAGATTATCGATTTTCTCTCATACACCTCAAGCTACTACCGTCTTGCCAATTCCGCTTAGAAGAACTTTCGACTCCAGGTGAAATGAGATAAGGGGCTAGGCAGCGTTGCCAAAAAAAATCAATATTTTCACTCACGGCTAAGAAAATTGAACAACTTCCTATTAATTCTTTCACATACCTCAGAATAACCAAGCCACGCAGGAACTAGCTATCTCATTAGTGGATGTGAGACCTGTCCCTTTCAGAGGCGTAAAATACTGCATATATTTCGTGACAAGAGGAAGTGTTGTATCGTGTACTGGAGAATTTTCGACAGAACAACTCTTATTGCCAGGTCCTGGTAAAGAATAAGTGGGTAAATCGTGTACGTATACAAAAATATAGCAAATTACTTCCTCTAACACGATGTGAAATAAGAATCCATGTGTTTTGGGATCTTGATACAGAAAAATGGATTGACGGCAAAATGTCTCTTTGTCTGTTCCTCCGTTCCTCCATTTGCGGTCAACGCTAGCGCCTAAACCGTTCTGCCGATTTTCTCCGAATTAATATTCCTCCATCGATTTAAAAGAAGTCAAGGTCCTCTGTGTTTTAAATGGACATTTTGATTTTGAGGGTTCTTTTTTCATGAACCTCAATATTTTCATGATTTTCTCAAAAATGGCTTCAAAAATTTTGATAAGTTTGGCCTCGAATAGCGTAAAGAACGCTTACGGGAATGGTGAAGGTCACATTTTCGTTGAAATAACTAATTTTTTCGAAAATAAGACGTCCAAAAATGTTTTCGGCGCCTTCCTACAACTACAATATTGAAGTTAGAGATTTTTTTATGAACAGTGTTCTTTAAAGATACATTTGAAATTAAGGTCATGTACTACAATTTATCAATAATATGAGCGTTTTTGCGTAATTTGTGCGAAATTAGACAGTTTTTACATTTTTTCCTTGAAAAAGCTGTTCCAATTTTTCTTTTCCTCATCCATACCTATATACGAGTAATATAGGTAGTATAGGGAAATTTATGTAATGCTGCGAAAAAATTGCGAATTTTTGGCAGAAATATTCATTGCCGCGCATTGATAACGAAAAAGTGTATAAAACCAGTTGCTAAAATCCCCTAACATGCGGTGTACCCAGAATACCGGTTTGTAGGTCTTTGATATCAAAAAAACCAACTAAAAGCAAAACGTCCGTCTGTCGGTCCGTCCGGAAGCCTAAACCATGCGTACCATTTCTTCCAGATTGAAGAAACCCCTGTTCATCTGGCTCTAGTCGAAGCTTTTAGATTTTGAAATGCTTTCTAAAACAATTTGGTCATACTTTACTTGAAGCCCTCCGGACAATTCCAAACTTTTCTCAAAAACGGCTCCTAATTTTTGCTTTAAATTTCTTGTAAGAATAGAGTAAATACAGTTATTAAGGTGGCTTAGGTCCGATTTCCAATTAATCTGAATTTTCGAAGATTGCAAAACGTTTGGATTTTTTTCGGCATCTTCCTCCAACTACAAAATTGAAGATAGAGCTTTTTTCTTCAAATAAAATTCGTTCTCCCAAAGTGAGTTCTTTCTTTAAAGTCAGGTACATTTGTTTGAACCGTTTAGTAGTTTTTGCGTAATATTGGGTGCAAAATGTGCCGTTTTAAAATATTTCAAAAACACGATTTTCTCAAAAACCGCTCCAAATTCCTTCTTCTGGTAAGGATAGTGATAAATGTACTCCATGAGATGACTTAAATGCCATATTACTCTATTCTTTTGTTTTTTCAAAATTACAAAAATGTAATTTTGTTGACTTGTCTATCACGTCGTTAATATTTACATTAGCGACAATTTGTTCACATTATCATGTTTATGAGTATATGTGATTTAAATAGTGTCGTGTAAATTTCTAGAAAACTCAACCGTTTTCTGTGAAAACTAGCTCAAAATTTCCTCATTTCCGGAAAATGAGGAATTAAAGTTTGAAAATCGAAGATGGTGTATTTTGGAAAATAAATTTTGAAAATGTTTCATAATTTTTACAATGATGACGTTACAAATGTACCTTAAACGCAATAAAATGTGTAATTTCTATTCTTTTGCACTTAAAAGAAGTTCAAGAAATCTGAAAAATATGCAAACAAAATTTATGTAAATAATCTTAACATTACGTTTTATCTAGTTCATGTCGTCTGCAGAGGAAGATCGTATTTTCATGAAAAACGGTTTTGTAATGATTACATGCAAAATACAGAAAGAAAAATATAAGATTGTATTTGTTCATAGTTTTACCACAAAACAAAAGTTAAAAAAGGTTTTTAGGTAATTTGAAAATTGTCGGGAATTTTGTGGTCGAATATAAAAAGAATGACCCTATTGTATTTTTGAGTTAAAGGGATTTAATCCGACTAACGAGGTATTTTGCATACGTCGAATACCAAAGGGGGTAACAGAGTTACCCCAGGGAAAATTCAATTGAGTTTTAATATTTTTACCGTAAATGCCGAATATTGTTTGGTTTTGCAGATGAAACATTATTTTGATACATTAATAAAGTATTTAGAGATTTTAACGATATATATTTACATGCAGGCCTCGTCCACAACGAAGAGGTCCTCGAATGCCAAATGATGTCCTTTTAGAGCACATTGCACTATTGTATTGTCTCTTTCACTTAATACTCTCCTGAACTGATGAATACGTCATCATTAATGTTTTCCTCGTCTTCAGCACAATAATAT